>JAVQJG010065721.1:0-27774 GCA_036024015.1 Craterocephalus amniculus | reverse complement strand
TAATGATAATAATAATAATAATAATAATAATAATAATAATAATACATTTAATCTGTATTGCACTTTATATTGCAGGGAATCTCAAAGTGCTACAGAGCGTAAAAAGACCAAATAAAGAGAGAAAACAAAAGATAAAAAGAAAAAGTTCTCAAGTTTCGCTAAAAAACATTTCCAAAACTTAAAAAGAAATATATAAAGAATAGAAAGGATAAAGATAAAAGATCAGATATTTAAGTTTCTCTAAAATCGAAACTATGATACTATCAATGATCTGTTTTACTACAGGCAAATTAAGACACAAGGAGGAGAAAAAGTGAGAATTTATTTCCAACAACAAACCCTGTCTCAGCTGTCTCTGGCATTTCCTTACAAGGACACAACGGTGGAATTGGGGCTCTAAATATAGAATGAAACTCTATCTGGCCGTGCTGCTTTGGCAGGACATTTGAAAGGACTACCTTCATGTCACTTCTTTCTGAAGATCATGTTTTATTGGGACATGATTTGGATACCATTAACAACGTCACAAACTGCTCTTACCGTGTTACTGGGCGTCAGAGCGTCGGCCCCCTCATGCTGAGGGCCCTGATAGACTCTGAGCTGGGGATGTTCGGGATATTCTGAACTGGGATGTGCCGAGCTGAAGTCCAGAGTTGGCAGTCGGCCTGCAGACGTCGGTGGACCTTGACCTGGTGGTGGGTACGAGGGGGGCGGAGCGTAGACCTGAGGCAGGGCAGGGTCTCCGCCGCCTGGGCCGGCCTCCTGAGCGGGGCCCCCCTGCAGAACACAGATGATAGAGTAAGAATCCAGTGTTAGATTACAGGAAGATGTAAACAGACCAACCACTAGCTGCTCTTCTGCTCTTTCTATGATTTAATTAACTGTTCTGAGACTAAAGATTTTCAGGATATATTGTACAAACATTACAGATAAGCCAAGGATAGACACATGAATGTCACTGCAATAATGGGGCACTCCAATAATTTTACACTTCGATCAGTTGCCCCTTTACATTGAGTTTAAAAAACAGCTTAAAAAATAAAAAGGAGATCAGTGTAATCTAGATTAAGAAATATCTGAAGTATATTAATATTTCTGAGACAGGGTGTGATCAAAGACAGGAACAGCTTTATTGACCAAATAAAAGTTTGGTAAAGAAATAAAAACTTATGAAGCCAATTTACAAAATATACAGTGAAACACTGCTATAAGTTCGCACTTATCCAAGATAACTTCTTTAACTTTTAACTTATTGTTTTTATTTACACATACCAACATTATTTAGTCTTTTAATGCTTTAAGCTGAAAAATAAATCAACTTATTCAAAACAGAATCATCCTTAAAGATAGCTTATTCCTTTAGATCAGATGAAAAGATGAGCTGGTTTTCAGTGTTTAAGCTCAGAATTTCTGTTTCCTGGTTTTAGAAAAACCATGTGAAGTATTATGTTGTTAAAGTAAGAGAGTATTTGTGACTCTATAAATAAAGAAGCAAGAATGATTTAAGCTCTTTGTATTTTCTGACTTTAATTCAACTTTGTTTTCATCAATGAATATCTTAAAGAAAAAAATGTAAGCCGCCACACTAAAGTGTCTCAGGTGAACAAATATCGCTTTTTTCTGAACCAACACAAAAATGAAGCCACAACAAGAACTATTTAGACTTAAAATGAGTAAAATGGACTGTATAGTATGAATACATTACTTAAACACTGTGAATACATCACTTATCTTTAAATATAAATGTGATTTTAAGCTTTTAAAAGTTTTCTCTGCAACTGCAAAAAAGCTGAACTTTGAGCTGATATTTCCTTTAAACTAAGAAAGGAAAGCATTGTCTTACCACCGCTCTGCGTTCCTCTGTCTCTGATGCATTGGCCAACAACTGTGGCATGCTTTAATGCCAGATGACCACCCGCCCACTGCACCATAAGTGCTGCTCATCCACCAATCACTTAAACAAATGCCACACCAAAAGTACCAGGGAGCCACAACAGCTGTTGACATCTGCAACTGTCAATCAACCAGTAACCCTCCACCCAGCCAACATTCACCAAACGCACTGGTGACGACTCACAAACTGCAGACACACTGCAAAGTTCTCCCCCCAGGATGAGGTATTTATGAGGCTATACGTTCCTCCGACTCCAAGACAGTACATCAGGCTAAAAGTCCTAAGTGTCACCTCTAAGAATATCATGCTTTAGAGGCTTTACAGAGTGAAATTCTTTTAAACAAACAGTCCCCAGGTATTTCATCGTCTGTGTGTTTTATTCAGGATTTTACATGATAAATTTAACACGTGGTTTGTATGAGTGATATAGCTTGCAACATCAAATTAGCTGTTGTCTGCTTCTCTGATCAGACTGTGTTTCTGTCTTAAAGTTTCGTTATTAACATGCATATTTTGAATATAAGACATTAAAACTTTGAATTGTGGACAAGGAAAACACTGACTCAGCCTATTTAGCCCCTGTCTGAAGAGGACCATTCAGGAAATTCCCTCCAAGGACTCAAAAAACATGACAGTCTGGGTCAGAAATGCTCACAGACGTGATTTCATGTATCTCTCCATCAGCTGCTGCACTTTAATATCGTGAAAGTTTTGTAGGTGCTGATGTAGAATCAAGTGTCTATAAAGCACAGGTCTGGTTGACCTATGCTAACTGGATCATCTTTATAATCATAAATAAATTGTTTTAATAGAAAACATTTGGTCCTAAGCTTTAACCTAATGCTAACAGCACAGGCTACTTGCCTATATTAAGCTAGTACACTCAGTACTGTCATGTTTAAAGATTGACAATCTGCTGGTTTTACTTCTCGCTTACAATCATTAACTACTAAACATAAGTTCTGACTAAAGTAAATGGGTAATTCATTACTTTTGGAAGTATTCTGTCATGATCTAAAGTGCTTTAATCCAATGATATGACAAAGATTACAAATAAAGTCTGACTAAAAGTCAGGGGCTCGTCACAAAACATGGGAGCCATGTAAATGTAAATACATTTAAGATTTTTAAAAAATCTTTATCTAAATTGTCTCATGGAAAATTAGGGGAGAGGCTCTAAACTATATTTCTTTAATCAAGCGGGTCAACACATTGAATTTTTTCTGTGACCCTGCACAGCTCAGAAATGTACCTGTTCCTCATCCTTCTTTCATATCTGTGATTCTTTATATGTGGAGCAGAAATCTTTTACATGGTTGTTTTTTTTTGAAGCCATGTTGTTTTTTCCCCCCCCCCCCCCCCCTGAACCTAACTAAACATTTTAGACAGTCAGTGAATAACCACTTTCCATTTGTGGATTATTAGCATCAATAGAGAAAATGGATTTCATGTCTGAGTTGCAATAGTAATTTGGTGAAAATGAAGTTATCTTACCGAACCCCACTAGACTGTTGTACACTCACAGATACACAAAGAATAGCTTCAATGTGGACCTAACCGATTTGTTTTAGTGCCTAAAACTAACCACATAAGATGAATGCGAAAGTAAACAGTGAGGAAAAAAACTGAAGTTAAAATAAAAAATAAACAAAGCTGTAAAAGTAACAATTCTGCATGGATGGAAGAAGTCAGGTAAACTACATAGAGGTCATGACTGTTATTCCAAAAACCTACAAACTACTATGATTGGGAATCACTAGTTTGATCATGATATAATATTATATTGGTACAGTGATGCAGCGATTCGATGTTTTGCCGATATCTCAAATACAGTCATGATATGATTTTGATTTGATTTCGATCTAGGATCCACCGATCGATATGAAACGATATAAAGCAATATCAAGAGTGATTGATCAGAATTACTTCCATTCAAATCAAAATCATAAAAAGCTACTTGATCATCATTTAACCTTTCTTTATTCCTGACCTCTGGCATTAACATTCAGTTTAAAAGAAAATATTTTCAAAATTAAAAGTATGTTTGATAACTGGTTATCGATTTTGGGCCGATGTTAGGATTTTGGATCGATGCCATTGATTCATTAACCATATGATCAATGTATCGATGTAGATCGATGTATTGTCCCACCCCTACAAACATCCTATTGGGTACTTTTTCACACCTAAAACTGGAAGCACCAGTTTATGTATACAAATGATCAACTAAAATAAAAAAAGCTGTGTCAAATAAAAAGCATTGAGACATTAGCTGTGAATGGATTCGATTCAGAGGCTGGGATGATACTGCATCGCGCAGACTTGGCAACGAACAGATCCCATTTCAATCCAGCTGTTCAGCTTAACTACCATTAACAATCTCGCTGGACCGTGTCTCCAAACTTGGCAGATAAAACAGTGACACATGAGTGAAGATAACACCGTCTGCTAAATATCACTGTCAGCCAATCTGGCTTTCTTTGTTTTCCCTCAGACTCAAACAACCGGCCACAGTGCCTGATGCGGTATCACAGCGTCAGCAAGTGTAAAGACACAGGCTTTTTTTGATCGCCATTTGTTCGCTCTTTCTCTCGTCTCCTTTATCAGCTGTCAGTGTGCGGTCAGAGGTCGACGACTCAGGGCCAGGTGCACGCCGTGACAGCTGCTGCGGGATTTACACAACAGGACGGATCTAACTGCAGATGTGCTGGTCAAGTACAATGTAGCTTATCAAATTAAACTCAATACCCTTTTTTTCTATCTCTCTATCCATTCCTTTCCTGACTCCTGCTTGTTTTTTTTTAATAAAAAGCTATATTAGGTATTTGATTGTCACAATAAAAAAAGGGCAGTTGTCTTTAAAAAAAGAAAGAAAAACAGGAGATTAGGGCAGACATGTGACCAAACTCCCGGGGTAGATTTCAAACCACAGCTGCTGCAGCTTGAGAACTGGTGGATGTAAAAAAAAACTGATGCTGCACAGAAAATGAAGTAGAGTTAAGTCTTCAAGGATATGCAACTTTTAAAAAAAAATCTCAGGCACCTTCAATCAACACTTCAAATCTATTTTCTCAAAGCCCTCCTTTGTAAAGCATTAAATTATATAATGATAACATGTAAATGTTATGCTTGAAAAACATCTAATGCAACAACTAAGCATTTAAAAAGCAAAACAGGCAAGTTTTACACCACGGTTTACTGCATGGAGCAAGACGGGCGACAGAATCTCCTTCAGCGATTATCAGCTCAGAAGAAGAGGACTAAAAATATAGCTGGTGTGAAAAACAGTGACAAGGTAGAGGGTTACCAGATGCGTCACTGGCATGTCAGGGACACTTATTGCTGGTCTCACTCATGCAGTGGGCTAAAGATAACCCCCACTGTGTCCTACTAATATATTTAAAATATTTCTGAATGAGTTTACTTCACACAAGTTCCCATGGGGCCTCTCTGTTTGCTCTCTAGTCAGTTAGAACATTAGATAACACAATTACTAAAGTAATAACATGAGTAAGTAGCTTTTTGTTGCGACCAATGTAAAATAAACATTACAAATGTTTTTTTCAATGTGTGTATGTGTGTGTGTGTGAGAGAGAGAGTGAACAAACTAAAATAAACTAAATAGATAGAATTAGTGGACAAAACTTAGTTTTCCTCAATGGCAATATGTTGACCTTGGTGTTTTCATTTTTTTTTAAATGCTAGAAATGCACTGTTTTAGGTATCTTATGTACCTGTATCCCAAACTGGTTAAATTAATCAATAATTTAAGTATAACTATAGGATTATCAGTTTTGGGTCAATTTGACATCTTTCTTGCATTTTGTCACATAAACTAGCATTATATCTCATTGTTTCTTGCAGCCTTGCCGTTTTCATCCAATTATTATCATTATTGTCATATTATATTATAATTACCTTTGCTCATCAGTGGCCTCTAAATCCTGAATCATTCTGGATAAATACGTATAAAATGAGCTTTTTAATGACCTGTGCAGAATCTTGTCAAACATTTTGTGATACTCTGACACTACAGAACAAACAAAGAGTTTACCTGAACTATGCTGGGGTAGCATGTGGTTGTCTGTGGGTAGACGGGGAGTCCATAAGGCTGGAGGATCACAGTGGGCGAAGAGAGCATAGCCCAAAAAACACACACAAAGAGACAGGGAACAGAGGAAGATGGGGCGGGGGGGAGGTGAAGGAAAAAGGGAAAGGTTGGCAGGCGCAGAAAAGATACGCCAGTCGGGGTGGAAAAAGAGGAAAAATCCTAAGCAGAGGAAACTGAAGATCCAAGAGGGTGAGAGTAAGAAGGTTAAGGCTGCTCTTCACCAAGCAGGTCAAAAGAAAACCACACAGGAACTTCACAAAAAAACTAATTCTCTGTTTGGAAAAGATAGGATATGGAGCAGAGGAAGAGAAAACAAGTGAGCTTCTGTGCGTCCATCAGTTGAACAAGCAGCCTGACAGACAGAAACACATGCACTGGGTCCCATTTCAGTTATATAAATAGTCACCCATGTCCTTCTTGCTGAGTTTACCACCTTAACTCCCTCGCTCTTGCAAACAAAGTAAGATTTATAGCCACTTGCTGTCAGACATTATTGTAAAATAGGGGATCCCAGTTGAATATGGGGTTCATTGAAAAAACATAAGACTTGAACACATGTAGAACAGACGGCTATGAGCAAATGTGAACAAAAGTTAGACACATTCCACCTTTCGTAACTGCGTGTCTGTTATGATATGAGGCTTACTCATGAGTCGCACAAAGAACAGTTTAGGCAAACCAAAAACCACTGTTGGAAGCTCCACTTTCCTTGTTTTCATTTCATATTTGGCCAGCAGAGGGGAACATCCAAACACGGCAACTTCCGTTTTGGTAAGCGAAAGGTATGATGGGACATGTAGTGCGTAAACGGCGTATAAATTAATGGGAAGGGCCTATAACTTCCTCTTTACAACGCAAGCCTGAGCGTGACAGGTACGAGCACCGACTTCTTTCTCACAGTACACGGTCACAGCATTTGGATTCTTACAGGAACGAAACATTTACTGAGTCTAAAGTCCAAGACTGATTAAAATCCCAGTTAGCCCATATTTTGATCCAGTTTAAAAGTAGACGTTGTAGATGGCTAAGCTAACGCTAGCTTGTCTCATTGAACAACGTGGTGCCGCTGTGGCAGCGGCCTAGTCCAGTGGCCGAACGTGCGGTTTTCTAACACATAATGTAATACTATTAAAACCCGCTTGACCAAACCACTCGGTGTAGTAGGTTGGATAAGTTTAGTTTAACACATCAAAATGTGTGATTTAAAACCATGAAGCAAATAGTACTAGCTAGTGATTAGCTACTTTGCAGAAAAATGTGCCACTGTTTAAGAGATTTAATAAATTAAACTAAATGCAGCAACTTTTAAAGAATCGTTGAGACAATTTAATTTTAACATGCTAATTTGATTTTTTTTTTTGTTTTGTTTTTGTTTGTGGTATTGTGTATGTTCAGAGTTCTTGAAAGTAGTTCCATCAAAATTACTGAAAGCAATGGAAATTTTTTTTTCTAGTATTTGTCATCTGCTGCTATATTAGTCTGGTCAATGTGACGGTGGAAAAAAATGCTTGGCTGATAGTTGATTTCCCCCCTCGAAAACGAGATGATTCATCTCAAGGGGTCTATCCAAATACAGAAATCTCATCCTTCATAAGATGGGACTATGGTATATTTCTGGCATGATGGTCGGTAGGCAGAAGAATGTGTTCTGCAATTATAGCATATTTTTGTTTCTTTATATTTCAGGCAAAGTAAGCCACCATGCCCGTTGCCAGGAGCTGGGTTTGCAGTAAGACTTATGTCACCCCCCGCCGTCCCTTCGAGAAGTCCCGTCTCGACCAGGAGTTGAAACTCATTGGTAAGCTTTAACACAATCACTTTACCGCAACATTTTCCAATCCTGGTCCTCAAGTTTGTCTGTCCTGCATGTCTTAGACATGTTCCTACCACAACACACTGGATTCAGATTATTAAACTTTCTCTAATACTTCACAAGCATTCTAAGGCAGCATTCTTATGATTGGGCGTGTTAAAGTAGGGTTACTTCTACAATAAGCAGGACTGTGATTCTTGAGGACCAAAATTGGGAAATACAACTTTACTTTTAACTCTTGTAAGTAATTTTGTTTAACTGTTTTCAATCTTTTTCTAGGCGAGTATGGGCTGAGAAACAAGCGTGAGGTGTGGAGGGTCAAGTTTACTCTGGCCAAGATCCGTAAAGCTGCCAGAGAGCTGCTCACTCTGGATGAGAAAGACCCCAAACGTCTGTTTGAAGGTATGCCGAGTAGATTAAACGAGTTTGCTTTGGCCGATGATTTAAATTCATGCAGTCAGACTTGTCCATGGTGTCAAGAATTCCTCGTGAATGAGGCTTATTGTTCAAATTCACTTTATACTACATGTACCCCTGAATGTGGAAGGGTAAATGGCTCTGTGGTTTTCCAGGTAATGCTTTGCTCAGGCGTCTGGTGAGGATTGGTGTGCTGGATGAGGGTAAGATGAAGCTGGATTACATCCTGGGTCTGAAGGTCGAAGATTTCTTGGAGAGGAGGCTCCAGACTCAAGTCTTCAAACTTGGGCTTGCCAAGAGCATCCACCATGCCCGAGTTCTTATCCGCCAGAGGCACATTCGGTAAGTTTAGGGACCTCTGGGGAAATGTGAAATGATGAAGGGTCCTTGATGTGGGGGTCTGAGAAATTTGTTGCTTCCTCTTCCATCAGAGGACCACCCACCCGTAACAGTCCCCGTTGATCAGTTTTATTTCTGCAAGGTCAATTCGGTATCAAAGCCGTATACCTTGTCAGTAGACATTGCCCAGAGCCAATCCCGCTGCCACATGCTCGGCTCTTCTGTTGTGGCTGTCAGGTAAGGTATGGGGGATTGCACCTCGGGCAATTTGTAGTATTTACTACAACATATGTGTTTGTGATTAAAGAAACACTCGGGCTGATGATTTAAAATACATAAATCAGATTTCACGTGGTGTCAAGAATTCCTCGTAAATGAAGCCTGCAGTAAACTTCTGTTGAATTTGTTCCCATTTATTTCTTAAAGCAAACTTGTTTTTGTTTTAAACCTACAAGTCAGAACATTTGAGGGCTATTTGACCATGTTTTCTGAAACCCTCCTTGTTCATCTTTACAGCGTGCGCAAGCAGGTGGTGAACATCCCCTCCTTCGTGGTTCGTCTGGACAGCCAGAAGCACATTGACTTCTCCCTGAGGTCTCCATACGGAGGTGGACGCCCAGGACGTGTCAAGAGAAAGAACGCCAAGAAGGGCCAGGGTGGAGCTGGAGGAGCTGATGAGGAAGAGGAGGATTAAGAAGGATGTTATCCAGGAAGTGTTTTTTAATGCTTCCTGTTCTGTCAAAATTCTTAATAAAAAATTATTGGTCTGACCAAAGAGTGTACCCCTGTTTTTTTTCTGTATGAAGTTTATTTTTGTAGTTATTTTCTCAATCCAAGCCCTCAAGATCCACTGCACTGATTAAAGGTGTCCAGGTTTTATTCTGGAGGCAACAAGGCTTTAGATGCCTCCCTGCTCCAACTTGACTTATTTATATATATATTTAAAAAAAATTGAACTCTGCCCGAGCTTGTTAACCCATTGGGTTGATTCATTGTTCTATGGCAGGACATGTACAGCTTCCATTAAGGATCAACTACCACCCCTGGTCTAGATGTACTTTCATGCAACTTGAAATGAAAGCTTCATTTACAGGACTCTGGTTGTGTAAAACAACTAAAATGTGAAGGGCAATGGGATCCAGAGAACCATGATACAGAAATACTGAAGTTGTCAAATGTCGATAAATGGCAAGTTTGCTGACAAATTGTGTCCAACGGCAATTATGAAGTCATCTCATAGATCAGGGTTAGGCAACCCCAGTACTACATCACTGGCATCCTGCAGATGTGAGATTTTTCCCTGCTGCAACACCAGACTGGTCAGTTTTTTTAATTAGCAGACTTGTGTAGTGCCTGTCTGAGTCAGGTGTATTGCAGCAGGGGAACTCATGCCTGCAGGAGCTGCTTACCTTTGCCATACATGGATAATACCATGTATAATACTGTATTTAAAATGGTACAGTCCATACTGGAAGAGGTACAAGCCGTCTACGTGTTGACGTCATGCTTTCACCAACCAGGAAGTGCAGTGAGGAATGTGAATGGGTACCTGCAGGAACGTTAGTTCTGTGTAGAGCGCGTGTTGAGCTTTATTTAAGCCCGGCGATTATCGTTTTATAAATGTAAGTATTAAACACGTAACGGTGCAGCGTTTTTACCAGGGTGGTAGCTAATTAAGGAGTAGTTTAGGTTCCTATGTGCTAACGGCTACACACCTTTCTAAGTCTTTGCTGTTTTACGCCGACAGATGTAGCTTTCACACCTCTGCTGTTTAGGGGCGTACTGATAAGAATAATATGAGGATAAATTCATGTTTGATTTCTCTGTTCAGTTTTTGTAGCTACTGTCTAACGTTACCTGTAAATGTAGTAGAGTGCTCAGGTGAGACGGAGACCGGGAGGGAAAAATCTATGGACTATATAGCATTGACTGTAAAATATACTGGGTTAAAACGCAGGTTGTATTCAGGTTAAATTTAATTTTTGTTTATTTTTTTAAAAACAAAAAATCTAATAAATAGCTGAAACTGTTAATATGTGATTGAAAGGCCAAATAGTGTAATGGCACAAAATGTTCATACTAAAGACATCACCGGAAATTGCGAAAATTGCAAAAGTTTGTGCTTCACTTATAGTGACACAGGGAGTTTTCACAATAGTGTTTTAGTTTACGTGGATGTTTTAAGTGAAAGTATCAGGATTGATATGTATAAACAACTTCATCAAATGTCTTGAATTTCAAATGGTTAATCGGATTCCCTGGAGGGCAGCCCCTGTAACAGTAGACTGCCATCACACATGCTTTGGTCTAAAAGCAGAAATATGAAATATAATAATGTATGATTTGAAATATGAATGGATTAACTGGCAGAACAGCGATTGATGATTGCTTTGTTAGACTACAGAAAATAAATGTCTTTACTGAAGTCAAACAGTTTGTTTTTATCTATGAAATCAAAACCCTAAAATTGTTTAAAAGTTATAAAAATAGATAAATGTTTTTTAATGATCAAATAAGAACAGATCTTTTTTAAGGTGTATTTATCAGCAATTTTTCTGTGGATATTAAAAAGTTTGATAAATATTAATTTATTAATTTCACACACATCTTAAGCACATAGATTTGTATTAGGAACGTCTGCCTCTAGTAGTTTTACAACTGAATAAACATAATGGCTCCAAGGTATTGTACTTAAATAGAAATGCAAAATTTCCAGTTACAAACCTTTGCATTTAAACTCAGTTCTTTTTGTTTTAAAGAACCTAATTATTTTTCACCACATCTGCAGAAGCCTTACTAAACTTCAACTGTACATTTAGAAAAATAATTGTAAAAATATAAAGATCGAATTAAGACATGGCTTCAAGAACATATGCCACAATTGTCAAATGGAAAGAAATGATTACACATATTTAAAAAAAAAATCTGGAAATAAATGTGTGTAAGATTTAACATCCCTTTCTAACAGGAAAGCAATGTTTAACTTTTTAAAAATTTATTATTTATTATTGAAGTTAGATACAAAGAAATTGTATGATAAGTGTACTGCACTCCTGTGCTTGTTTAAACTTTGACTGAACTAAAACTAGTCAGTACTGACTTCAGTCAGTTTTTGGTTATTCAACACACTGTCTTTTTCATCACTTTAACTATACTGATTTAATTAATTATAAATGTCAAGTCAAAACTTTTGCCCCATTAATGTGGTTTTTAACAGAAGCAGCAATTTCATGCTATTGTGTGAACTTGATGCAAAAACATAGGAAGGAATATAACTGACTAATGCAAAGCAGAATTTTGGTATTTATCTTTCCATTTGCAAAATTTTCTCCATGTTAAGTTTCGAGCTGATTTGGGGTTTCTGTCAGCAGAGCAATGGCTAAGGATGAGGTGGTGTATTTGGCAGTCATTGCTGGATGCATTCCTGTTGGCTTCCTGTTTCGTTACCTCAGTGAGTATTTTGTACATGTTAGAAACATCAACATTTTGTTTTGTTCATCATTGTGGCACTTGGTCAAACCTCAGTTTCCTCCCTTTCTGTTTTTTGTTCCTGATTTTTTTCATTATGAGGATGAAAATAGTAAAAATCTTGGTTTGATTTTGTCTTCATGCATATGCTGGGCAAAAATCCAAATATCAAACTGTAGCATTTTTAACTTTTTAAGAAATATACTTTGACAATATGAAAAAGGTGGAAATTCACCCAGGAGCCTCTGCTTCTTAACTTACTTTTCTCTATTTTTTCAGGTTTCTTATTTGAGTTTTCCTGAGCCTCATACTAAGGTTTTCATCAGTCTTGCCTTTTGTGTTAAAGTTTCAACACAATAATAATTATTATTATTTAACTTGTCTCCTGTAAAATAAAACCAGTCTGACTGGTTGTATGCGACTGTATGTTTTGACCATCAATAATGCTTTTCCAAACTTTATGAACCCTGGACTTCAGACACATATTAATAGGTAGGGCTGGGTTTAAAAAAATGGATTAATCGATTTTAATCGATTTAAGAATAAAAAATCAATAATCTATTCATAAAATGCCAAAATTAATTTTTTAATTTTAAATTTTTTTTTAAAGAAAGAAAGCTTGGTTTTTATTTGGTCATTCTTTTTTACTGAAGTGTTTCTATTAACACTGTATTCAGTTTAACCAGTAACACTGGTTATTTTCACAAAACAATGTTCCAGTTATGTGTGTGACATGCTAGTGCTGGACAATTTTTAATGAAAACATGAATAGTAAATGTATATAAAATACACATTGTTGAAAGATTGCTTCAGCGTTTCATAAAAATTGCCATCTGCGAATGTCTAATATTCAAGAAATATTTATGTGACATTAATATCTTGAAATGAATTGATATTGAATCGAATTGAAATTAATTGAAATCGAATCGATTTTTGCTCTTGTAAATCGAATCAATTCAGGAAATGAGGAGTGATGCCCAGCCCTATTAATAGCTATGGCTTGGGTTGCCGTTTCTGTTACGAAAAAAGCAGTCTCTGCTTTTGTGTGGGAAAAACTTCACATTCTATATGTTGCTTACATGAAGAACAGCTCATAAGCTTCTCACTCATGAGCTGTAATTTTCTACACGTTTTAAAAATGAATAATGCAAATAAGCAAACAAACAACAGGTTTTCCATGCTGCCTTTATCAAAAGTCTAAATCATGTGTACAGATGTTTCAGGTGCTTTTCCCACCTCACTGATATCTGTGCAAGATGGCTTAAAGTAGCCTAACTGTAATTTTTCTGGTACTTCAGATGCGCCTGTGAAGCAGGGGACAGCTCTTCTCCTGGGCCTCGCCATCACTATCGCCACTTCCGGCATTCACACACTCCACTCTCTCGTGACAGTGGTTGGAACATGGATTATCATCAAGAGCCGCTGGCGGTGAGAGATTAGCATCCGTGTTTTGTCATGTTTTTTCATGTACTACAGGCAGGGCTGCTTGGAGCTGCAGCCTCAGTCTGCCTGATCCTGTTTGGACGGGTTGTACTGCAAATAAATTTCGTTGGACCAGGACGCTGGTTCAATGACAATAAAATTGATTTTGATAAGGTCTGTCGCAATAAGTTTCCCCAAAACAATAAATTTCATTAGTTTTTTTCTTCTCACTCTCTCTTTACTGGATGACAGTACATTTCACTTGTCCTGTACCACAGCAGAATGTAGCCTGGTATATTTTTGTGCTATTTTTTTTGTTTATAAAAAAAGCCCCATGTTTAATATTTTTTAAAAGGAATTACAGAGACTTCATTATCTATCATATTTACTTTATTTGGTTGTGTTTGCTTTTTTATTAATTATTAATGAGACTGAGACTGGATTGTAATTTTTGGTTTGTTTAGTTGTGAAAAATCTCTTAGAAATGAAAGTTTATTGATCTTTGAAAGGGTGTTCTTGCTTCATTCTGGAATTATCATTGTATTAACTGAAAATCTCTCAAAATAATATTAATATTTCACTGTGATGCTTGCTTGGCTTACTTACACTTGCAATGTTTTGATGTGGATGAGGAATCAATCTCTGTAAAGATAATTTTTTATTTACATTTGTAAGGGTATACGGTAGAAGAGTGTAGTATAAGTCTTTGTGATGTGAAGACAAAGCTAGGAAATATTAAAAAGGGAACGTTACATCACAGTCTCTAGATGCTGTGCAGGTAATGATCCCAGGACGTGTCTCTTTCTCTTAGGCATGCCCCAGCACTGACTCTCGGCTGGACATTTCTGTACCTCCTTATTTTCCGATTGATCTTTCGGTTCAATCTCTCGGAACCAGCACCTTTTGCCAACGCCATCCAGCTGCTTCTCACGCTCAAGGTAGAACCACCTAAGAGCATGGAACAAAATGTGTGCTCTAGAGAAATCGGGGTTGACATTTGATTATGATTTTGTTTTGAACTCAGATGGTGAGTCTAGCCAATGAGATGCACAGCTTCCACATAGAGAAGAAAAAAGATGTGAGCTCTTTTGCCCAGTCTCCTGTCATTGGTGGTCTGTCTCAGGAACCCTCATTCTACGATGTTCTGTCCTATGGTTACTGTTATATCGGTTTAATGACTGGTAAGTCTCCTTTGACTTGTGTTGGTTGTGTTTTTTCTGAAACTGACAGCAGAAGCATCATTTTTGTGCCTGTTAACTGTTGATATCCATGTGCTGTTTTTGTTGTAACTGATACTTTTGGTTTTGCATGAATATTAACTGATGTCTCTCTTTGTCTCACTCTCTGCTACTTGTCCTACATTGTGAGTCCATATTGTTTTTAGTATTATTTCTCTATACTTCATGTTCTCATAGAGTTGTGCTCTTTTTGTTTTCTCACTCCCTTGTCTTATTCAACAACACCCTCCTGTGTTTAATACAACCCTGTCTTCCACTGTATCTTTTTCTATGTTAAAATATCCTGATTTTCCATTTTGTCTTTCCCTCAATTCTTATCACTGTGTTTTATCCTTTATCCCATCGCTCCATCTCCTCAAAGGCCCGTTTTTCCGGTTCCAAACATACGTCGACTGGCTGAGACAGCCAAGCCCACAGGCTTTGCCTGGTTTGGAGCCTTGTCTGCAGCGCTTGAAGATGGTCCCAGTCTATGGTGTTCTGTTCCTGGGTGTTAACCATGTCTTTCCACTGAGCTACGTCCGCACATCAGAGTTCCTGGATACAAACATCCTCTTTAGGTATTTTTGTTATATCTAACTTAGAAAAAAATCTCGCACATCTTGAGAGAATTAAAAGCAGTTGCTGGATCAAAAATTGCAGATAGATTATGTAAAGAAAAGATAGATCCGCATACTGAATATAGCTCCCAAAAAAAAAAGTTTTTTTGACCATCTAAAAAAAAGTGATGTTTCGGGCACTACCTATCTGAAGAAGGGCCCAAAACCTTTTTTTAGATCATTTTTTATATAGTCAATAAACCTTTTAACAGTCAGTGTGCAGGTTTATCTTTTCTTTACGTTATATGTAACTTCCCAGTACATCACAGAACCTGTTGTAGATTTGTTTTATAATCATTACAAAATCGCTTAATTTTATTAATCTATGTCAGTTGTGCAATCAGAAATAATGATTTATAGAGAAATATGTTTTGAAGTGAACTTCAGTGAATAATTCAAAATAGTTATGTATCCAGCTCAGCAAGCTGGAGTTTACAAGAGAAAGATAATCCTATTAAACTGACAGAAGTGGCATCTTTTGTGTTGTCTTATCTGTTGTGATAAAGATAAATAACTAACTGTGCTTCTCTACTTGTGCTATTGTCTCCATGTCCAGGTTGTTCTATATGGTGGCAGTGTTTTTTGTGTTCAGGATGCGTTTCTATGCTGCGTGGTGTGGGGCTGAGGCCGGCTGCATCAGTGCAGGCCTGGGCTGCTACCCAGAAAAGGCTCTTTCCAAACCCGGAGGAGGTCCTACTGTCAACTACAGGTAAATGATCAGTTATCATGTTAATGATAAAAAAGGGTCATGTGTAATTCTTTGTAAAGTGAAAATAAATCTGTCTCAAAGCTGCAACAGCATTTTCTTTGTTATAGTGTGTGTGCTAGTTTTTTATCCATATCTGTTTTTGTAAACAGTGCTGATCCCTCAGCTGAAGAGAAGTACGACTTCAAAACCATCCAGAACATAGACTGTTACAACACAGATTTCTGTGTGAAGGTCCGACACGGCATGCGTTACTGGAACATGACAGTACAGTGGTGGCTGCATCACTACATCTACCCCAACGCCCCTTTCAGATCCTACACACTCAGGTATGTGCAGCAGGGTCAGTTTTAATGGTGCTTTGTTTTGGGTTTTTCTAAAATACAACGTTAGGTCACTGTGTGGTGTAGAAGACTTTTTATATGGGGATGTTTTAAAGTTTTCATCAGTGAGCTGCACCAGCAAGAATCTCATGGTGTTACACCTGATTCTTTATTCATTTCCTTATTACTAAGAAATGTGGAGCTGAAACATTTCTATTCAGCTCGGATACCAGTGAAGCTGCTGCTCTTACTTAGAACAGTATTATATCTTGAATCTTCTGTCTGAGTCCTTGACGCCTACTGTTACAGATATAACTGTGACTGTGGTCATTGACATATATTTTAGTTAAAACTAGAAAAAGCACTCAGAGAGCGCAGACTTCCGCCAAGCTCCACAGTTTCCCCATACAAAATATATCTCATGAAGGTAAATTTAATTAGATTACTACTGTTTCCACAGTATCTTGGTAACAGATTCAGCATAACCTCCTTGGTGGACGTAATGCATGTGACATATAATTGAAAACGTTAAAAAAAAAACACTGCACTTTCTGTGGAAATTTACCCAGCTTTCATCTCGATATTTCTCCTTGGATATTAAAGTTAAGAGCGAATCCGTTAACATACTACTGATGCAAAATTGAATCCTGTATAAGATGGTCCTTGATGGAAATTTCTACCGATAATAATAAATGCACAGTTGGCTAAAAAGTAAGAGCATCCCAAATTTTCAAAAAATCGGGATTAAATTTGCATTCTGGATCTGATCTGGATTAATCTTGATGATGTGATAGGGAACAACACCCTTAGTCAGTGTTTCTAGTTTCATGAACATCGGTCCGCAATCAATCGAAATATTGAAGAACAAAATTTTATGCTCCATCTACAACGATGTCAACACAAATTTCAAGGTGATCCAGAATCAAGGATCTCTTCTGGATCTTCACCATAATCTAATTGATTCTTTCCTGTATCGTTCCCAAGCTATCCTGAAGGTTTCATCGAAATCCCTCCATAACCTATTGAGTTATGTTGCACACAGACAGACAAACAGATAAACTCCAGCAAATACAGAACCTCCATGGTGGAGGTAATCAAACAAAAAAACATCATTATAATTTTTCAGTAACAGACGACCACCTTCACACTCATTTACAATTATGTCTGTTGCTGCTGACGACATAAACCTTTAAATATTATTCTCGCTTGTTTAATTCAGTCTTTCCTAAGAAGAAGACAGCTTTCTAAGACCGTTTATACAAACTAGTTTGTAGGGACCATCTCTCGAATGAAAGCAAATCATGCGGGCTTTGTTGTTTTACTATTTTCAGTCATGAATGTGGTTTCTGCAGCAGCAGTAGGCTTTGTGTGGGGTCTGATATAAAAGATAAACCACACTTCCTGGTAAAAAGTATACAGCGTTCATTTACATGTCACCCAGTGCAAACTGACTCAGCTGTGAGTTTTGACAGTAATGGAAATTTCTAGCTTAAACAATATTTGTCAGGTAGTGACTCCGTAAACTATTTTAATCAGTAGGATTATGACATTGCTGATTTCAGGTTCTAGAAAAGTACTGCTTGTGTTAGATATCACTTTTGTTATGTTTCCTGGAAACCAAAGCGGCTGCTGTTACTTTTTCCGTAAAAAAAACAAAAAACATGATGCTTGTGGAAATTGTCTTAAACTTTAGCTACATCTCATAACAGAAAACCCTCATGTGATGTGACTGTATCTCCTCTTCACTGCTTCTGTCAGGGCTGGCTGGACCATGTTCATCAGCGCCTACTGGCATGGCCTCCATGCTGGCTACTACCTCTCCTTCCTCACCATCCCCTTGTGCATCGCAGCGGAGTCCGCCATGGAGGCCTCCGTCAGAGCTAAGCTTGGACCTCGTGGACAAAATATCTTTGACTGGGTTCACTGGTTTTTGAAGATGAGGGCTTACGACTACATGTGCATGGGCTTCGTGCTGCTGGAGGCCCCACACACCATCAACTACTGGATGTCCATCTACTTCATCATGCATGTCATTGCATTTTCCTGCATAATAGTAGGGAGGGCTCTAAAGGGAGGGAAAAGAGAAGAGAGGAGAGGAGACAAGGAAGAAAAAAGAGAGGGAGAGAAGCGAGAAAACTCGAAAGAGGAAGCTGGAAAGAAAACAGACTGAACTGGTTGAAGCCTTTCATGGGACATGAGGAGGACTTATTCAAAGTGTTGAAACCCCAGACATCACAGTCACAAATATTCATGCTTGTCCCAAAAACACATCATTAGTTCAAGGAATTTTTAAAGACCATTTCTTTTGAAAACAGTTTATGTGATGAAAAATACAGATAAAGTTGCAAGGTTATTAATAATGAGATGTTTTGTATGCATAGAAGCGCTGAGTATTATGGGATATGAATGTTTGATCTCAGTGAATGTTGCTTTTATAGTGTGAGTGGAAACAGGGATGTGGGCAGATTATCCATCTTAGCTGTGTGCATTTCAGTCCAGTTATGATCTTTTTTCAACTGTTCAGTGAAATTAAAGTGGTTGACATGTCAACACGATGTTTTAAAAGAATGAGATGGGTCATAATCTTATATAGCCTACTGCTAGACCACGAAACAGATTTAAACAGGTCATTTAATTAGGAAAGTAAAATTTGTCATAAGCAGCAAAACATTCCAGCTGGTGGTATCTCTGTAAGTGTGTGAGGATAGAAGAATGTGTCCATTTATGATGAAAATAACTATAATGGTTTCGGTACCATTATCAGGGCTCAGCTATTGTTTGTATGGAATTAATACTAACATTGTAACCGTCTGATGCTTGAATTATGCAAATTAATTAAGATCAGATCCAATGTCTCTTACATTTAGACCTAGACGTGTTACCTCCTTATTTTACATAAACATTTCTGTGCTTTGGTTTACCCCCTTGATTCTGTAAATCCTGAATATTTCTGTGTGAACTTTCCCCTTCATTTCCTGCGTGTTGAGGTTATTTCAGATTAAATCGGGACCATATGCACGGACATGTCAATGAAAATATCCCACACTCAGGTTCCACATGGATTTCCTTTGTAACAATAAATGAAATGGCTTTTCATTCATATTCAGAATAAGGGTTTAGAAGTGTTGAAGACTAAAGGATTGAAAGAAATGCATATGGAGCTGATGATGAAACACTTTCTTTGTTGTAGTTTTTCTTATCTAACTTACATGAAAAGCAATTCACTGTAATTCTTGCTGTGCTGCTCTCTTTCTCTTATTGACTACGTGAAATATACGAACAGTCCATTCACTGCCAGATGTATGTGCTGCCAGCATCTACCATTCAGGGTTGGGACCAAACATTTATCAGGTTTAATGTCGTTTCTGGAAACCACATTTCTCATCTTAGCACAGCTAGTGCAGGGTGATGTGGTCAAAAGAGTTTTTTCAAAGTGTGCTCACAAAATTTTGAATGTGTGAATATTCGAAAAACAGGATAATTTCTTAACTAAGTTTTAAAATGTTGACTTATCTGTGCAGCCAATGCAGCACTGCAGCAAATTACAGGTTGCACCTGCATTGGAGCATAAAGTTAACTGTGAGGAACATCTTAGTATCACAAGCTCTAAACGGATCTAACTGTGATAAATCTGATGAGTTACACTCATTCCTTCAGCTTGATAATTTTCATTTATATTAGGATGGCAGCACTGGTTTGAAAGGTTTTACACTGTCCATGTTTTGCTCTCCAAGTTTTTGGTAAACCTGAGATAATTGAATTCCATGTGGATTTTATGTTTTGCTGTTTTACCCTGTTTGCCTGTTATTATTGCATAGTAGTTTTACGGCACTGCAGTGAGATAAATCCTGCTCTACTTTTGTTGTCAGCTCATCTCTGGAATATTTATTCTTCCGTGTTTTGTTTGGGTTTTTAGCCGCACACAGTACCAGCTGTAACTTCTCCTGCTTGCAACACTGTTACATGTGGAATACAGACTTTCTGCATCTCCTCACTCATCTCGTCTCTTTTATTTGAAGATTGACTGGATGCAATATTTAATTTTAAACTGTTGCATTTGTCTGAGTAAGTGCTGACAGACAGGAAAGTAATTACACATCAGTGAACCCAAACACTCTGCCTGGTCACCTCATAAATGTTTTGTGTACGCCAAGCGGCATGTATTTAACTGCAACTCCTAAAAAACGGTGTTATAAATGTGTGCACAAGAATTATGAGTATTACTGTTTCCAATTTACATTTTCCGTCAAATAGTTATTTTTATTACTTATCTGTGTTTATCTTAACGTGCCAGCTTCCTGTTCAGGGCTTTTAATGAGACCGTGCTTTTTACAAATAGCTCCAGTACCTTTTGGAAATAATAGATTAAGGATTACAAGGAAGTACCTGTATGGTAATTTACGAAGGGAGTAAAGTCCATCAGAGGTGAAAAAAGGGAAGTGTGTCACAGATATGCAGTGTTTCCTCATAAAGAGCTGCTCCACGCTTATTTTTGCTCTAAAATTGTTGCTAATAGATTATTAGTAGTATATTATTGTGATAACCTGTTGGAAGGATGGCCACTGAACTACAGAGACAAGGCTCAAGTAAGATTCTCAACTTTTCTGAAGCTGTTTTGGTAGCTTTGATCTTTTCTACCTCCACATTTCCATTTGTTTGTTTAAAACAGCAAACTTTACGTGATTGATACTCAAAATAATGTTACTGTTGACTTGATTGTTTGGTGGTTTCTTGCTGTTTTTTGCTCCTTATACAAGCATTCATAGGAAATGGTTATCCTGATGACCATCAGTCACTGAGATTACGTCGGATGTCTTCTCGAGTGTCCACTCAGAATTTCCCCCAGTATAACTGGAACCAGGGCCCTTCAGAAGAGGGGGAATCGGGCAACTCTGGGTCATTACGGGAGCCCAGGAGCATCCCTTATCCCATGGGAATGAAAAGAAATATACGGTAAAAGAGCAAGAAGAATAACCTGAGCCAAACATTTTTTCCAAAAGGCTTTCCTAAAAATAAAACCTAAACTACAAATGATAGAGTGAAACCCATAATCATCCATTTTTAATCCAAATTTAAAGTTAAGGAACACATTTATAAAGCTACTAAAGGTTTGATAAACTTGTTTTAAGTGGAAGGAATGTCGCTCTTTAAGGGAATTACATGATTCCTTGACTCACAAATAACATATTCATCTTTGTTATAAAGGACAGTTTGTTATTGGACGTTGTTCCTGCTATATCCGATTCCAATTGTTCACATTATACCATTACTGTAAATTCCACTGTCAGAGCTACAAAGCAGGAATGCACTAGAGCCAAGGACAAGACTAGAGAGGACAGGGTAGGCTGTTTTTTTTTCTAAAAACGTTTTTTGGTTATAGGGAATGATGTCTGCAACGTCTGCAACAACATAAAGATCTTTTTATAAGATGGCAGAAATTGTATTTTTTCACAGCATCAGAGCCAAAAAAAGGATTAGTCTGCTGCTCAGAAAGGTGATAGTGTAAAGGAGAACGCTGCATGAGTTTCCTAACATAATGAGCAACAACGCAGCACAAACTCTAGCTAACAGTGACGGAACATGTGTGTCCTCAGTCCCTGCAGCCAAAAGAACCGGCGCCGAAGGCCATTCCTCCCAGCAACGCCTCACACAATGACTCCTTTTGTTAATGTATGTCATACTTATTCATGGAGAATTCATTTCAGTTTTATTGATCATTTTTGCAATGGTCTGGCTGTCTTGTATTATACTTTAAAAAAAAATCCCTTTTTAGTGTCAATTTGGCCTTGAAACATAAAATGACTTGAGCATTTATTTCAGATGTTCTTCATCTGATTTTTCAAGCGTCCTCTTGGAACAAAGAAATGTAGAGTATTATTAAACTGCAAATGCTGACATAATGGTAAAACTTAGTTTGGATCCAATCAAATTATTTGTTCTGTTGTCTTACATATTATTCTGCCTAGATGTTAAAATGGTGAGCTGAGCAAGCGTGCATCATAATTTCAGTTTGTCTGAATAAATCATTTAGAGATACACCAGCTGAACAAGGTCTCATGTTACCTTTAATTCTGTCAAGTAGCTCCTTGAAATTCCCTGTAAATCACTGGAAGTTAAAGACTTGTATCATGATGTTTTGGTAGTAAACAGTATCAAGGGTTATTAAAGTGTTTTAAAACCTTGCCCTCCCCAGGCAGGTGCAACAAATGCATGTGCCGGTTCTCTCCGGTGGGAATTCCTGGAAACTGAACAAGACCAAAACCCTGCGCAAACTCAAAAGCAACGCCAGAGAGTTTGTTTATTTTTTCTCACTGTGGGGCAAGTCTTTGCAAAAGATTGGAGGTAGGCGACACATTTGGTTTGTTGCTACACACAGATTTAAACGACAAGGTCAAAGCCTACACGAGTCACAATGCATTTGGTCTTTTCTACCACAGGGAATTTTGGAGGTGGCGTCCAGTCTTACTTCCAGTTCCTCCGATTCATGGTGGTTCTGAATTTCTTTTCCTGCTTGCTGATTGCTGGATTTGTCATCGTTCCCAGCATTGTCCTAAGATCTGCTGGGACCAGCGTTGTGACAAACCCAGGTAACATTTTGCTAGCTCGTAACGTTTCATTTGTCTCTAACAAACACATTGCATTGGTTAGATTATCTCTCTTCAAATCAAACTCATTTCCTGTGCTCTCATATTTAGTTCAATTCTTCTAATAAAAACAGGAAGCCTTATCACTGTGTGAGGAGGCAGTTTCCAGGCAACCAGTCATCCTCGGGGTCTGGGTTGATCAAAATAATGAATGAGACAGCGGTGCCAGCCAAGCAGTGTCAAATGATGTCTGGATAAAAAATATAATTACCCGAGATGTTCTGGAAATATGTGTAAAATGTAAAAGATCCCCATGTTTTTAAAGCCTTTACATAACCAATAATTAACCAATGTTAAAGAAGTTGCATTGTGAAATATTTATGACATTTTTGTGAGTATATTATCTTCATTGAGATGACAGATACTTTCTTCTTTTGCAATCATATAACCTTCAGTGTTACATTTAGTCTCCACTGCATCCTCTTTTTCTCTCTCTTTATGTTCCTTTTTATTTGCTGAAAAACACCAAGACTCCTTATGGTAACGGCATGATCTTTTTCATCAGACGGGGAAAGGAAAACCAATTATTTTTTTTTATTCACTGTGTTTTCCAGATTTGGAGAAATGCACAAAGTATGAACCAAATCCTCAAGGCTTGGTGGTGTTCTACGATTTTTTCCTTCATGTACTTTCAGGAACGGTGAGAAACTTTCACAACAACCTGCTGAGTGTAACATCTGAATTATGTACATGAGAATCAGAGTTACTCTCCACTGTTCAGCACCATCAGGGACGTGTCAGATTATCCCAAATTTATTCTGCAGCATCATGGAAGTAATCTGAACTATACAGACAGAATCATGCCATAGTTCTATTCTTCCACTAGAAAAGCAGAAAGTTCTGCCAGATTGTTTAATGTAATCCAATTGAACTCTAATCTAGGATTGCATGAAGAGACGGAGAACACCGAATTATTAGACTTACCCAATGACTACCTTTATTAACTTTCAAAGTGTTTTCAGTTTTTTTTAGTTTAACATCTTTATTTAATTCTTTGAGTAGTATAAAACAATAGATAACATGAATGAAAAGGAGCAGAAGGAAGAAAGTCTTATATATAATCTGTCCCTCCCCACACACAATCATTCCCAATCATGATCTGTTAAAAAAGAAAAAAAATATTAACAAGCAAATAAGTAAAACAAAAGAAAACTATGGGTGTCTTGAAAGGTGCTACCAAATAAAATGTATTATTATTATTATTAGAAACAGCTGCAGGCTAGCTTGCAGCTTATTTGTGAAATGTGGAGATGTGAACTGAAGCTGTTTGTCTGTAACCGCCCCTTCATCCATATTCAGGGTTTTATGGAGTATTCATTCCTGTTTTATGGCTACTACAACAACACCAAAGTGGAGCCTGAAAAGCTTTCCTACAACATCCCCCTTGCTTATCTCTTCACTGCTACCTTCTACTTTGCTTTTTGTCTCATCTGCATCATAGCACGGTGAGTTCCCTAGCAAACAATCCCAGGATCCGTGTTGAAAATGAAGATGCATATTATTGTGTTTATGTGTGCGTTTGCTCAGCCATGCTTCAGTTACGGTTAAGATCGATTAAAGCTGACATTTAGAAACCTGCATCCAGAGTTCATTCACATTTACTTGCATCTGCATCTCCGTCTCTCCTCTGGCGCTCACACACAGCATGGGAGCCGCAGCCCGTGTTGCTGTGGCAACAGGAAGCAGCACCGTGGGCAACTACAGCATCATCGTGTTCACCGGCTGGGACTTCAGCTGCTCCAAAGAACAAACTACCAAACTGAAGCAGAACAGCCTCCACTACCGGCTGCAGGTGTGAACGAATACTTGATATAATTAAGAAAGAAAAGCGTGGAAGGAAGAAAAAAAATGTCCATGCAAAAGTTCAAAGAGATTTCTAAAAATTCCTTTAACTTGAGATCTTTGATTTCCTCTTCTCACTCTGTACCAGGTGGATCTGGAGGAGGAGCGCAGGAAAAAGCAGGCAGCTTCTCTCACACTAGGACAAAAAATACTCTTACACTCTATGCGTGTTTTCATGTTTTTCTTTGCACTTGGGCTCTATGTGGCAGCTTTCTATGGCATCTTTGAGGCCACCAATTTTAGCCAGGTGATTTAAATAAAGCGTAAATGTGATGTTAGTGATGCGCTCCTGTGAAAGCGCCAGGTGACCATTTGTCTCTGTTTTCTGCCAAACAGCAAAAGAGCTCGGAGGAAGGGATCCTGGGTTTGTTTTATCAGTATCTGCCATCCATCGTTATCACTGCAGGAAACTTCTTGGTGCCTCTGCTGTGTGACCAGATCGCCTTAGTGGAACGATATTCTCCCAGCAATACTGTCATAATCGCACTATTAAGGTCTGCACTCATTTCATTTTTTAAAGGTAATATAGATTTTGTTTTTGTCTACATAAAAGATGGACACAGCCTTTGGGCTGAGAAACATGCTCTAAAACTTTTTGAGCATGCTGTTTCCTACATACAGTAAAATATACATTGAATTATTTTATACTGGGGCTGCTTTGCTTCCTGTTGTTAATCAAATACAATGTAAACTTATCAAACCCTGCAAATAATTGTTTAATTTCCACTCCTCCTAATGAATGAGCAGAAAACTTCCCCTGCTTGTTGAGCAACAGTGGGGGAGCTGTAACATGGATGATTACTTCTCCTCCATCTGCAGGGCAGTTTTCCTGCGTCTGGCTAGTCTGGGTGTCCTCCTCTACACCCTGTGGAGTCAAATCACCTGTGAAGGCGACACAGAAAGTGGCCCGTGTAAACCATGTCATTACAACCATGACAAATACCCGGTAATTGCTCTGTTTTTGTGCTACATGCTGCGCTGGTCTTAGAGCATAACATGCGAATAATCTGCCACTCGCAGGGTATGAGAGAACTTCAGTTTGTGTTTTTCTTTCTTGTTGTGGCTTCTTTTTTACATAAGCAAAGAAGTCTGTTTTTAATTTGTGAATGGACTAATACAAACTAGAGTAGAGCCTGGAGGCTCCAGCAGATGCCTACAGAGTGATCACAGAAGCAGCTGTCTTTACTAAAATGCCAAATGCTAATGGTGTTGATGGCTCACAGCCTTCAGATACAAAGAATAAGCATGGCAGTGCAACTTTAAGTTAGATAGTCCTAACTTCATATAATCTATTCCTCTTCCACTTATAAGACCATTGTTTTCTATTTGTCTCACTTTGAAGTGCTGGGAAACACACGTGGGACAGGAAATGTATAAGCTGACACTCTTTGACCTCCTCATCAACATTGCGATGCTCGTGGTGGTTGAATTCCCACGCAGGTATCATATAGACATATAATGAAACCAATATGGAGATGATGTGCATTAGTCAGTCAGTCTAACATGCTGGCAGGATGGTCACGTGTGTGGTGCATTTGTGTGTGTTAGGATAGTGGTGGACAACTGCTCATGTAAGCTGTCTCAGTGGATTGATCGGCAGGAGTTTGTGGTTCCCTCCAATGTGCTTGGACTGGTTTATGGCCAGACTGTGGTCTGGACAGGAGCTCTTTTTTGCCCTCTTCTGCCTCTTATCAACACCATAAAGTTGGTCATCCTCTTTTACTGCAAGAAGGTGAGGCTGCACCTTTTTTAGATTCAAATTTTAACTAAATGCTTATTTATTTTGTCCTTAACCCTGTTTCATGTGTGACTTGGCTCTTTACTTCCCAGATCACGCTCTTCTACAACTGTCGGCCAGCCCAGAAAACATTTCGCTCCACAACCTCCACCGTCTTTTTCTTGGTGGTACTCTTATTTGGTTGGACCTTGGCCTTGGTTGTTATGATCTATGGTGTTGCTGTGTGAGTGCTAATCTTTGTTTTTTAAAATAATAAAGAGAACTGCTTTTTCTGGAGATCAGGAAGTGAAGAAATAAGTGCTATCATGGTTTTGCTAAAACCATATTAATCTTCCCTTCTGTCAAATAGGATCCGTCCTTCAATGGGTTGTGGGCCTTTCCGATTTTCTGACAATATGTGGTCTGTTGTTCCAACCTCTTTCAAAAATCTCTCTGAAGTTACACAGGAATTTCTCTTCTTCATTGGCTCACAAGCTTTTTCCATCCCCCTTTTTGCAGCATCCTGGTGAGTGAACTTGTGTTTTCTGTAGAACCATTATGTTGGCTTAACCTTAATCAAACCTACATATTACACAGATTCTTCATTATCCATTTATAACTGCATGTCTTTTCCTCTTTCCAGTGTGGCGATGTGCTACTTCATATCTTTAGCTTCCATCTATGGAAAAAATGTTGATTTGCTAAGAGCTCAGCTGAAATTGGTAAGTTGTTGGTGTCTATAGTCAAGCAAAAAGCAGGAAGTGGAATTTTGCCAAAGTGCACATTAACCTGTGTGGGGTTTGCAATATTCTCAGGCTGTTTCATTGATACAATGCTGGGTCTTTGCTTTGCAGGTGGGCCAGGACAAGCAGTTCTTAGTCAAGCAGATTGAGCTGAGTCGGCAACTTGAGATGTCAAAACACAATGCAGGCGGACAGGACTGAACACTATGAACCATGGCTTTATTCATTACTTGCAACAGCATGACCGTCACTTACTTCAGCACAGGTTTTACCAGACAATTCTGGACCAGATCCTTTTTATTCTACATTCATTTATCTGTACTTTTTGTGTAATTGCTTTTGTGTGGATAGTTTTAATGATATTTTATGTTTCTAAAGCACTTTAGTTACTAGCACTGTGGGTTATATAAATAAAATTTTATGATGATGAGTAAATTTTTTTTCATGTGTCATGGTTGACTCCAAAATTAGTGTGTAAATTTGAAAATATTTCTAAACAGT
>JAVQJG010065715.1:0-16846 GCA_036024015.1 Craterocephalus amniculus | reverse complement strand
GTTTAAAATATATATATATATATAACCCAAAGTGATATATATATATCACTTTGGGTTATATATATATATATATTTTAAACATGCCTTCAGAAGAGCCAGCAAAGGCAGTCAGGAGAGGAGAGCCTCTCCTATAAGTCTGATGAGGTGAGGTGGTTAAAAAGCTGCTCGGTGACAGAACCTGAGACGAGATGGAAGAGATCCGCACGGAGTCTGTTAAGCCGCTGGATGCTGCAGGGCTGTCTTGGCTCATGCGCCTGGAGTGCACTCTAACCACAGGGGGATCACATTACTTGGCAGCTTCCCTGGTAAGGTCTATTTGAGGGTCCTGGAGAAGAGGGATAGTCATTGAGGATGAGCAGTGCAGTGTTTGTCTTGGCTGTGGAACAGTGGACCAGCTCTATACCCCTCAGGGTCCTGGAGAGGGAGAGTTCGCCCAACCACACTATATTGTACTTTGTGGACTTGGAGAAGGCGTGCCGTCCTGGTACTCCTGCAGGGGGATGCTCCAGGAGTATGGAGTGCTGGACCCCCCGTATGACCTGTGCCAGGGCTTGGTCCGCATTGTCAGCAGTAAGTCGGACTGGTTTCCAGTGATGGTTGGATTCCACCAAGGCTGCCATTTTCCGTTTTATTTTGATAAAAGTTGTGATGAATGGTGAGGTTGCATTTGTAACATTTAGAAAATCTTATGGTATTAGTAATAACTCAGGCAAGGAAAGTGACTATTACGAATTAAAAATTGTCTGAAAGGACCCAGTTTGGTCCTCAGAAGATTGAAGAAAACTCTTACAAAAACCTGGTGAAAATTAAAGTCCATCACTGATGTGGTCTCATGTTAAAATGATTGTACACTGAAATGTGTCATCTTTGGTTGGGACATCCAGTTTGTGAAGGAAACTTTCCTGAAATCTGAGACTGAGTGTACAGGAACATTAGAGGTATTTGTTAGAAAGGGTTTGCAGGTCATCAAGGATCAAAAACAATCAGAAATAGTTGATTTAGGGTGAATATTATAGTGTAAAATAAATAATCCAAAAAAGGTGTTACACATAGGCTCTTTTTTACACTTTTTCATGACACGTTTGCAAGGCAAAACAAAAAGTCCAATAACTTAAACATTTAAATGTCTTGACAACGACTTTATTCCTCATGATCTTACTTCACATGTCTGACTTGCACATATGTCTCTGACTTCCTGACTCACAGTCCTGTGAAGGCAGAGAGATTAAGGTGTCTGGAACCGATTCAATGTGCCTTACACAGACCTGGCATAAGCCTGAGGAATATATAACTCTAAAAGAAGCCTGTCCTACTGGATATGCATGTGTGGAGAAGGCACGCACCTCGGGGTGCGGAGAAGGTGTGGCCATCATACACTGCACTGACCTCAAGCTAAATCCTGTTACTTTGTAAACAGCATCCACGTTTGAGTGCTTATGCTTAAAGGCAGGGACACATTAACATTACTTCTTGTTTACAGAGCATCCAAATCTCATCCTGCTTTAATCACAGAAATGTGGGATATGCTTATGTCCCTCTGTTCAACCTTTGCCAATACTGTTGCTCTGGGTGACTTTAACATACAAAGGGGACTCCCCCTCTTCTCCAGTGGGATTGGAATTCCTAAAAATGCTAGGCTGCATTGATCTAAAACAGCATATAGGAGTTCTCGCACAGGTAATAAACTGGACTTGATTATTACAGACTCCATTCCCATTCAAAATGTACAAGTCTATGATATGGGTGTGTCAGATCACAAGGCCATTGCACTAGGCATAGCTTTTGCTCCATTTTCAAAACCAAAATGTAAAATCCACTTCAAAAGTATTGCCCAAATGAACCCTGTTGCCCTGTGTGAAGGTAAAAAAGATCTCTACAGTTTGTCGGTTCACCAGTAGCCAATATGTGTCCAATATTATAACAGCGCACTTTGGGGCATTTTGGACAAGCACGCCCCCTTGAAGACTAAAAGTGTTTATTTTATACGATCCACTTTCTGGTACATTGAGGAACTTCAAAGGTTGAAAACAGCTGGGCATATTCTTGAGCGCCATTTTGAAATATCTGCCCTGACTATCTATAAAGCTGCTTATCGTGAGAATCAAAAACATTGTGCAAAATGCCTTAGAACTGCTCGCTTTCTATACTATTCCAGTCTGATAAATAAAGCTCCTCGTAACTCCAAACAGTTGTTGTCCTCCATAAGCCCCCTCTTGAAGCCAAAGGTGCCCTCTAGCACTTCTGCCTCAGAAAAGCAGTGCAATTTAAGGAGCTATACCTGATATTATTTTAATCTATCTAAGAAAAATGGTCTCTACACAGTATATTATGTGGTAAAAGGGGTAAGTCCATATAAATGAATGACTGTATTTTCTTAGAAATAATCTTAGATATTAAAAAAATATTAGGTATAGCTCCTTTAATTCAGTGAATTCTTTGCTGCAAAGGTAAACGCCTTTTACTCAAAAAACCTGTCTAGACCCAAACTCACTGTCAAATTACAGGTCAAATTCCAGCCTGCCTTTTATCTTAAATGTCCTGGAAAAGGTGGTGACTAGCCAGCCTGAGAACCACTTACAGTCTAGTGACCTTTATGAGAAGTTCCAGTCTGGCTTTCTTGTAGCCCATAGCACAGAGACAGCCCTGGTCAGAGTCCTGCTGGTCAACCTGCTGGTGGCAGCTGACCAGGATTTTCTATCCCTTCAGGTCCTTCTCGATCTAACAGACACTTTTCATACCGTGGACCACCATATAATTCACCGCCTGCAGCAAATTGGTCTATCCAGAACTGTTCTCAAATGGTTCCAGTCTGTCCTCACAGGTAGGGCTCAATATGTGGGCCTGGGGGATGCCAGATCAAGGCCCCATGATGTAATTTGTGGGGTCCTCTCAAGGTTTTGTCCTTGGTCCCATCCTGTTTACCATCGATAAACAGGATGGGCAATGTCATTGGAGAGTACAGAATTTCTTTCCACTGCTATGCTGATGATGTTCAGCTCTACCTCACCGACAGCTACCTTATCCATTATCTTCTCCTGCCTGGAGGATATGAGGGTGTGGATGATGACCAACTTTCTACAGCTTAACAGCGTAAAAACAGAAGCAATTCTTATTAGAACGCCGCACTGGATCCAATTTCCCCCTTTCACAGCAATTTCATTCTCCAGCCAGTGAATCGCTCTCTCCAACACTGTGACAAACCTTGGGGTCAGGCTTAACTAAAACCTCTCTTTTGACCAACATTTTCAGCATCTCTGTAAAAGAGATGCTTAAAGGGTGGTCCACATCTTTGTCTCCTCTAGGCTAGCAATGCTCTCCTAGTTGGGATCCCAACTGCAATCCCCTGCATCCTGACGAGGAGGCGTAAGTATGACCACATCACCCCCGTTTTGCGGTCCCTGCATTGGCTCCCCATCTAGCAGAGAACTGAATATAAAATCCGCCTGCTGACCTCCAGGTATCTGCATGGCCACACCAAGGCTACCTGACAGAGCTTTTGACTCCTCACAACACCATCCGCTGTCTCTGGTCTAACAAATCAATAAACCTTTGCCAACCACGGACCAGGCTCAGTACTATGGGAGACTGGCCATTTCTGACCCGTCTGCTGCCCCATGGCAGTGGAATGCCCTGCTTTAACACCTGAGGGTGCCACAGCCGGTGACATCATTCAAAAACCACCGGCTGTAAAAAATGTTTTAATTATAAATGATGTTTTTATGTTTTTCCTGATTTTTACCTGTAGCACTTTTGTGCGAAATTTAACATGTGTTACAAATTAAATTTATCATTATTATTATTTAACAGATTAAATTATGAAACCTGAAATGAGTTGTGCAACCTTTTTGTTCACACTTGACTGAATCTCTTTTCAGACAGGTTCTTAAAGCTTAGCCAAAGCTCAGCCTTCCCACCACATCCAGGGTGTTCCAGGTGGTTACAAACATCTGCTGTTTATTACATTTCTTAGATAACACCACTGACGGAGATAGCTTGCAGAGCTTGCTGTACCTGCTTTAAACCAGAACTGTAAAATAACAGAATATCACAATTGCTCCATCTGTGCACTGATACAGTTGATGAAGAGCTTAAAGATACCACAAGGAATCTAAAGTTAAGTAGCTTCACAGGATTAGAAAACTTTCACTTGTTGCTGACAGAAGCCAGTTTGCATAATGAAAAATGTGTCCTGTTCAGTTGACATGAATGGCTTTGAAGAATTTTGAGGAGTAGCTCATTAGTAATGTTTCTCATTTAAAGATCTAGGGAGGGATTATTGAGCTGGGACAGGACCACAAGTCCAAGGATCTAACTCCTAGTGACTTAGGATTTGCTAGTAGGCATAATCTAAACAGCTGCAAACAGACTAAAAAATTACTCTGGAATTTAAAATTGTTTATAATAGACTGGATAACTTTGTTTCTCTTTTAAATCCATTTTGTCTGTTTAATTGATTAATCAGTAATGAAAGAATAGACATCACCTGATAGGTTTGACCTCCTGATGAGAAAAGGTTGCACATACTGTATTAATGAAATTCCATTTCTAAACTTTTTTTTTCTTCAAATATAGGTGTACAAACATCCAAACTAATTCTGCAAGTCTTAAGACCTAAATTATTTTTTTTATAGGTGTATAGAAATTGCTTTGGTAAACAAAATTCCTCTTGTAACTATTAACTGTTATTGCTTAGATTATTTGGAGATTTGTTCAAATGAACTTGGTAAGTGGTCAAAATGTTTCGTGCTGAACCATACAGTATTTACTGTAAATTTCCGCTAAGAGTACTGCTACATTCAGGACTTGTCATTACTACTTGTACACGGTTAGCTGAGATCAGCTGAACTTATTATACTACCATACGTAATAAACAATGCATATAACGTTTTGACATACGAGACGTAATTTAAACATAAGTATTCATGTAATTATTCAATCATATATACATTTCACTGACTTTCCTCAAACGCAGCATTAGCTCTGCCGTTGCGCATGCGCAGAACAGTGGACGGAAGCCGCAGTTAAGTGCTGGCGGTCTTGAACTGCCGCTGTCTTTCCCAATCAAATTCGTCTTCAATGACTTGCGCCGAGTCTCACTTATTCTGCTAGCTGTTCCTCCACGGCTCTACTCAACCAACTAAATGGTCTTTCTCTCTTTTCCCAAGACATTGCATCCCCTTCTTGGCTAACATATCTGAAGCCTGCACATCACCGGTACGTGCTGCTAACGAATAACTATTAAGCTTTGGCTACTTCGCTCGTAACAAAAGCTGTGATCAAGCAGCGAGGTGGACTGTGGAGCGAGTGTTTGGCTGCCAGGTTCTTCTCTTAGTTGGATCGCTTGTTAAGCCGGGCTGGCTAAAGCGGCTTGCTACTGTCAGATTTACCTTGGGGGGTTAGTTGCTCAAACTGTAGTCAAAGATACACCCTCTTTGCTGTCGCTAGCGTGTTAGCTAACAAATTCAATGTGTCCACGTTAGCAGTAACTTAAGCTGTGTATACTCTCCCATAATGTTCAGGACATAGCTCCAATTTAAAGGGCAGTACCACTCAGTGCTCTCCTTATGGATGTCATAAAGTGAAAGGGAACATATAGAGAACATTTTGCACCTGCTCCATCGTACAAGTGTCCAGAGTCTGCTTGAAGATTATCTCTAAGTGATACTAAATGGCAATACTTTAGAAGACAGAAGCTCGGACCTTGTTTTTTTTTTTTTTTTTTTTTTCAAACAGACTATGTATAATTAATTAATTCCTCTTAAGGCAAGTTTATTTGTATAGGACCTTTGTCAATTCAAAGTGCTTTACGTGAAACATTAAAAGCATTATAGATCGTGCAAAACACCTGCTAACTCATGTGTTCCTGTACTGGGTTGTGATGTACAAAAATGGCAGTATGTGCTAGTTGGATGTAGGAAGCCATTATTTATATTTATGATTGAGCTGTCTTTATCTTTTCAGGTAATGACAGATCTGTAATGAGTACCTGCACAATCTAACTCCAAGCAGAGTGCAGTCTTACGTATAGTCTTTGAAAAAAACTTAGACTTATTAATAAACTAAAAACTTTAATGATTACAGTAATCTGTTATAAGGGGTTATACAACATGATTGTTTTAGATTTAGCTATTGCATTTGTTTCATCATTATTGAATGAAGTTTGTAAAACTGTCCAGGGCAAGTTTGTGGATTATTTTTTTTTTGGATTGTTAAAGGGTTTAGCATGATTTACACTGATTAACAGTGGACATTTGTGCAGCTCATGCTCAGGTTTGTTTTTTCCTTCAGCTTCTAGCAGCTCCATGAGTCAATCAGTTGTAATTTCTAATGGCTGATATGAAAAAGATGACAGACTCCTTTGTTGCAGGAGTGTGTAGGAGCATCATGTGGAGGAAGGCTTCGGCGGCGGTCCTGCTGGCATTAGCTGTTGGCTACTTCTACAACAGCAGACCGGACCTGCCAGAGCAGATCCTGCAGTACATCGGCCTGCCCAGCTTCCAGACAGCGTCTCAGGGCCAGAACAGCCTGGAGCAGGCCATCTCTGTCGCCTGGGAGGCTCTAATAACTTTACCGACCCGACAGTGGAGGAAAGTGGCAGTGGGGTGAGTCAAAGAGTGAAACTGTTGCAAATAAATAATTATGATGTGTGGAAGAGATAGAGCCTAAATTTACATGGGCTCCAGTTCTGTCACTTGAACTTGGTGTTTACTGCTGAATCAGTTCTCGTGCAGCTCAGCTGTGCATTGTGCACGTGTCCAGAGGCTGCTGTGAGAAGAAATGTGTTTTCATGACTCAGCATAAATAGCCTGAGGAGGTGCCTCTGTGAACATTGCATGGCAGTCTATTCTGAGTGTACAAGTTAAGGCGAGCATCCAGAATCTGACTTTGTGGTGGCAGAAGATGATTGGTTGAACCTAAAGGACGGCCCACTGAAGGGAAGGCAGCGTTGTGTCAACATAAGGAGGAAGTAAAAAAAACAAAACTGTACCAACACATTGAAATTGAAGTATGATTTCATACAAATCAAGATGAAAAGTTTTCATGTATATTTGTCCAAACTATCAATTATATGATTGTAGGTCCAAAGAATAAGAATGCAAAATATATTTAGCTTATTAAAATTTCTTAAAAATGAAAACTGTTAATAGGATTTAACTTAATAGTCACAAAGCCTCTTTATTCAGAGTGTTTTTCCTTAAAGCCAGAATATTGAGTTGAAGGACAGCTTGTGATTTTTCTCTCTTTCAGGGTGAATGCCTGTGTCGACGTGGTTGTCACTGGCGTGGGACTGCTGCAGGCGCTGGCTGTGGATCCAGGCGCCAGTCTAGATCACGAAGTGCTGCACTCCAAGGAGGACTTGAAGGAAGCCTTCATCCATTTCATGGAGCGTGGAGCAGCTGCCGAGCGTTTCTTCAGCGACAAAGAGGCCTTTCAGAGGATTGCGCGTGCAGCAGCAGAGTACCCCGGTGCGAAGGCAAGGCCACCTCCTTCCTCAAGACTTCCCAAGAGGACAGCTTGTCGTTCTTGTTTTCACTCAGTTTTCCCAGCAATTGTTTTTGTTTGCCATATATTTCACTTTTACCTCTTTGCAGCTGTATGTCGGAGGAAACGCTGCCCTCATTGGTCAGAAGCTCGCCACCTACCCCGATTTGATGGTACAGCAGACAAAATGATATTTCTTTCATCAGATCTTAGACATTACAAGAAGATGCATTATAACACAATGAACCTGTACTTTTTTATCCCGCAGGTTCTGTTATGTGGGCCGGTTGGTCCTAAACTTCACGAGATGCTGGATGAGCAGATCGTCGTTCCGCCGGAATCTCTGCAGGAAACCGATGAGTTTCATCTGATTCTGGAGTATAAAGCAGGTAGAAGAAAGGAAAAAGTTAAACTCGCATGAGATGCAGTTTGTTGCACTTCAGTCACAGCGAGTTTGTTCCTCCAGGTGAGCGGTGGGGCTCAACGCAGGCACCCCAAGCAAACCGCTTCATCTTCTCCCACGATGTGTCCAATGGGGAGATGAGCTCACTGGAGACTTTTGTGGCAAGTCTGGAGGAGTTCCAGCCTGAGCTGGTTGTCCTGTCGGGCCTCCACATGATGGAGGGTCAGGGCAGGGAGATGTGGGAGGAGCGACTGAAAGAGGTAGAAGCCTTGAAGATGTCTTAAAACTTGTATGAGGAAAGCCTAAAAGTGAGCAGCTACTATGCTGCCGGAAATGTTACAAAATCAGTCAAAGACACCCTCTTCACTGGTTTATGTAAACAAAGCAAACAGAAAAACTCAGTCAGGAGGAATGTTGTCCTCAGTAAGGTGTGGGAGGCTGTTTAAATTTGTTCTTCTGTTATTCATTCTTCCTGTTTGCAGGCCGTGGCGGCCATAGGCGACATTCCTAAAGACATTCCCATCCATCTGGAGCTGGCCAGCATGACTGATAAAGACTACATGAACAGCATCATGCAGGAGGTACATGTGGAAAACGGCAGGGACTTTTTCTTTTCCCCGGAGAAAAGATGAATATGCTGAGATTCCAGATGTCCCGCATTAGTTCTCTGTATTTAATTAAAGTTTTTTTTCCTGCTTCTTGTTAGCAGGTCATGCCCATTGTCAGCTCCATCGGGCTGAATGAGCAGGAGCTGCTCTTCCTCTCTCAGGCTGGAGAGGGGCCGCATGCAACTCTCTCTGCCTGGAAAGGCATCCCGGACGTGGGTCGGGTCAGCGACATCCTCCTCTGGATCCTGGAGCGTCACGGCCGCAGTGACTCGTCCTCGGAGGCCGACCTCACTCGCATCCACTTCCACACGCTGGCCTACCACATCCTGGCTACAGTGGACGGATACTGGGCCAATCAGGCGGCAGCTGTGATGGCTGGGGCGCGGGTGGCCAGCAGCCAAGCCTGCGGCCTCCAGACTGTCGATATCGATAAAGTGGAGCTGAAGGCCCCGCTGGAGTTTTACAGCTCTCACATTCATCCACAAGAACTGCTGTCCCTCAACCCGACCCAGCCGGTTACTGTGTGGCATCGTGGGAACGTCACGTTCCACCTCTCCCCGGTGCTGGTCTGCAAACGGCCTCTTCGGACAGTAGGACTGGGAGATGCCATCTCAGCAGAGGGACTGGTTTACTCCGAGTTAAAGACGCAGCAGCCCTTTTAAAGCCTGCTTTTAAAACACTCTGTTTTTCTGAAAAACTTTGATGGGAAGAACTGAAAATATCCAGAAAGCCCTCACTGGCAGTCCTGGTTTCTGATTCAATTTAGCTCTTGGGTTCTTTCTTTACAAAGCTCTTCTGAGTTAAAGTTATCAGTGAGGATATTTACTTTTATTTTTAGATCCTTCACCCTGCTCACAGTCCTTTCAGGCACAGAAACTGAGGCAGAACTGGATCTCACTGAGCTTCCAAGAGGTCTGACTATGCACTGGGCACAGCGAACAGACACCTTCAAAAACTCCGAGGAATCTTGTTCTCTCTACACAAATACTTTGACCTACATATCCTCTATATGCTGTGCCTTTATAAAGATGGAATATTTTCTTTTATATTTCAAAGCCAAACAAGCATTAATCTTCACATAAGTCACTGACATGTTCACAGTAAAACTGGAAATGTGTTAGAGTTTAAGTGGTAATCTTGATTATCTTTGTTTCTTGGTGCGTTCATTTCACATGACCTCGAAAACGCAAGTTTATCCGACTCTGGATATCCAGCAGTTTTCTGTTTGACTTACATGAAAAACTTGATTTTACTTACTTGTGAGAGGATGAATATCGTGATAGCTTGTAAGTTTCTCAGTGTTTGACCTAAGCACTCCCATCATGATTTCTAGCTTGAAGACTCCAGAGCTTTTTTTTTGTTTTTTATTTTTATCTTACTCTTGAAAGTGGCAATTATGGATCTGATCATGCATTTTGAAATTAGATGTCAGCTTTTTACCATGCTCTTTAGAGGTAATTGTTAGATGAGCTGTTCGTCTTATGCCATTAGAAATACTGCCTAAGCTAAGATTCTATTGTGTAAAATGTTTCCTTAACCTAAAAGGCTGGTCTGTGTAATAGACAGAAAAAAACAGCATCCATGTATATTGTGCTTCTTTATGAGATGCTTATATTGTGGACCTCTGTAATACAATGGCATCATGTTATTAGGAAAGTATCTGTTCGAACAATGTGTTTGTATACCTCAAATGGCCACTAAAGTCATGCAATAATAGTCTTAATGCAAACGTACTACAAAATGATATTACTGCATTTGATTCCAACTGATTTTGATTTTTTTCTTGCACTACTAGAAGTGACATATGGCTGCAAAAGTGAATGTAACTCATCGCCCTCAATGCTCATTTCTTTTTGGCAAGTACAATCTGTTCGACCGTACTTATTTCAGTAGTCTCATGTTTTTAATAAGGGCGACATATTTCTTTCAAGTGTAGTTTAGCATTAAATATGTGTATGGATGGGTATGCTTGGCTTGACTGTGATGCTGCACATTATTTTGTTGATTAAAGACAAATTGATTTGTCAGTAAAATTATTTTTGAATTTTTCGTTTGACTTAAGTTTTTTTTTTTTTGTATTGTTTCTACCAACTGGCTTGCAAAAATATTTTTAGACTGAAAATGACTTTTATTTATTTATTCAAATAGCTAGAATATGTTTGAACATTTTTAATGAATAATTTTCCAAAACATCTGGTGTTGTCTGGACTTAAAGCTGTTAGATGTATTGGAGGGATGACGCGACAAGAAGCCACTGGGATACAGTAATGCCCAAAACTGCTGGATTGTTAGAAAGAAAAAAAAATTACACGCGTCTGCATTTGATTGGCTCAGACAGCGGTGTTTTTCAGCCAATCACAGTCCGGTGCGTCTCTGCTCTGTTCTGAAGCCCCGCCCCTTTGTGAAGCAGCAACGTCGCCTGCATGGACGTATCCACGAGGCCACAGTCCCCACCCCGGATGCCACGCACACACCCCTTCCCCCCAGCCCGGCCCATATAAAGCTAGTAGGACTAACAGGCCGTCTCCGGGCTGTTAAATTTTCTCCTGTTGATGGTAAGACTGTGTGAAAGAAGGATGAAGTTCCTCGTAGCTGTTACAGTCATTGTGGGGTCCCTGATTTTTCTCGCTTTCCCAAATGGCTCTTCTGCTGACGAGAAGAAGAAAGGCCCCAAAGTAACGGCGAAGGTACGGATAGCGGATAGCTTGCAAGCTAGCTTGGATTAGGGTTGGGATGAGAAATCAAAGCGCGTCCTCGATGCTAGCCAGCGATGCTAGCCGGTGGCTGCAGTAGGTAAAGCCACGTCACATACAAGTTGGCCTTTATCCTCAGCTAAAAATGCTCTAAGCTAACTCAAGCTACCAAACGCTTATGCTGAATAATGTTATTTGACCACATAGCAAAGGAAAATGAATTAATTGCATGCCTTTACATCAAGGCCAAACGAAATGAAAGAGGACATTCGTTAGCATAGATTATATTCATGGAGCTTGCTGTTTTACGCAGCCCTCTTATTAAAACCTTAGCTGTCGGTAAATGCATTGCTGATTAAACGCATCCCTGTGAATGTCGTTTCTGCAGAAACTTAAACCAAGCCTTATCTAAGCTGAGGCCTTTTGGTTGCAGCTTTGGAGGCCTGGATGTTTTGTCAGGTTTGTCCACGTTTACCAAGACCAGGAAGCTCTGGTGACCCGTGGTCACATGTAGGGCCAATCCACTTGTAGGCCTACTATATAAGATATTAAATGACTTGTTTCCGCTTGCAGCAAATATTAGCTTTCATGCATGACTTAAAAAAGAAAAGTTGTATTGTATCTGTTGTATTTGATGTTCTGAATTATTTTTATGACACTGGTAAGAGTGTGTCACCTAAAGCTGAGCTGTGTGACCTAAAACTGTCTGGAAATGAATGTTCATAAGTTAATGAGAAGATGGTTTCTGAAATAACTTTACTATCTGCACTCCTTTTCAAGGTCTTCTTTGACATCAGAATTGGAGACGAAGATGTTGGAAGGGTCGTCATTGGTGTGTTCGGTAAAACTGTCCCTAAAACAGTCGACAATTTTGTGGCACTGGCAACAGGAGAGGTGAGACATGCCAATCTTTTCCTCTTGTAGTTCGTACAAACTATGCAGGAACCTAATGGTTATCATGTAGCTGGGGGGAAATTGTAAAGGGCACATATTTGCAGCTAGGGCTGGGAGATATGAACCAAATTTAATATCTCTAACTTTTTCCTTTAATCATGATTTTTTTTTTTGGTCAAGCAACCAAACGGACGGTTCAAACCTACAGCCATGAGTGCTAAATGCACTTTTATTAAGGATCATAAGCACATGTGCATTAAAATATTTGACTGAAATTTAAGGAAGGTGTATTAAAATTACATAAAAGACTTTTCAATGACTTTAACAAAAATGAACCTGTTCAAAAAGCTAAAAAAAGAGAAACTTCTAATTCAAAACAAGCTAACTCGATATAAACGATATTCTCTCTTTCTAAATCTTGTGACAAAATCTTGATATATTTCAAAATCTCGATATATTACCCAGCTCTGTTTGCAGCCAGACTCTCAATTGGTCAAAAATGTCACATAGTAGTTTGATATCATTTCAAATGTTTTGAGCTCTGTTTAAACTGCTCTGTTTGCTTTAACTCAACAGAAAGGATTTGGTTACAAGGGCAGCAAATTCCACAGAGTCATCAAGCAGTTCATGATCCAGGGAGGGGACTTCACCAGAGGAGATGGCACTGGAGGTAAAGGCTTCACCGGCGCCCACACAGTGTTGTATTGAGGCATCACATAACTTTCTATATTAGATAAAGCCGGTAGAAACTGTACGAGGAAATGTTAAACTTTTTTTTTTTTTGGTCTAAACTCCTGAGTGTTAAACAGAACAATAGAGAGGCAGTGGGTTTAAATGGGAATCAAAAGTTGGTCTTTTTGTATTTGTTTTTTTTATTGACACTTCTCAAGAACATTCAATATTTGTACATATCCTTATTCAGAGGCAAGACTCAGAATTTGTTGTTTTGTTGTCAGAACAAAGCAAGCTAGCAGACTTATGCTAAAGTTCTGCACAAATTTATAGTGTAAACAGATATTCTTTCTGCTTGAAGGCAAGAGCATTTATGGGGACCGCTTCCCTGATGAGAACTTCAAGCTGAAGCACTATGGCCCCGGCTGGCTTAGCATGGCCAATGCAGGCAAGGACACCAACGGCTCCCAGTTCTTCATCACTACAGTTCAGACTCCGTGGTTGGACGGCAAGCACGTAGTCTTTGGAAAAGTTCTAGAGGGCATGGTAGGTATCTCACTGCTTGTGTTAACAGATTTTAAAATGCTGCATCTTTAATCTGTAGCACAGAACACACAAGTGGAAATGGTGCACTCGTTTACAGAATCAGATGTGTTCCCTTTTTTCTGCTTCTCTAGTTAAATTGAAATTTTAGTCAAAGCTGAGCCATTCTAACATTTTCCTTTTTTTCCGTCATGCAGGATGTGGTGACGAAGATTGAGAACACAAAGACAGATGGCCGTGACAAACCTCTCAAAGACGTCACCATCCACGACTGTGGCAAAATTGAGGTGGAGAAGCCGTTCGCGGTTGCCAAGGAGTAGAGCACTGCTGTAAACGATCTGGGGTGGGAATGGGACCAAAAAAAAAAATCGAACTTGGTAGGGTGTCAAAAGAATTGTGCAGGCCACCTTGTATTATCACTAATAGCCGTGAGGAACAGGCTGTGGAGTCATTCAGGATCAGCGGCTGCCATGTTAACTCACCAGATAAAACCATTAATGCAATCATAACGTCACTCTGGGCCCATTTATACCAGTAAGCATTCCAAGGTGCACTTAACTGTTCATTGTTGGGGTATTTTGTAAAAAAAAAAAAAATATGAAATCTTAAATAAAGGTTTCGATTTTTGTTAAATCTGTGTAAATCGTTTTACTTGCAATGTCAGTGTCTCTGTTTCAGATGTAAAATATGTTTGAATTATTTGAATGCGTGATTGAGATCCTGGTTGACTACATTGCAAAGTTTTATTCGGTGGGCACAGTATGGGCATCACCAATGGCAGAAAAACACAGCTGAAGGTTGGCTGTGCCAGTTTCCAGAAAACCCCATGCTGTCAGAACTTGCAGAGGGCCAAGTATGTCGGGGGTCCTCCTGGTGCGTCCAAGAGCACGTTGTATAGATGTCAGAACCGACCCATGACGCAGTTATCATCTTGAGTCTGTAAGTCTCACTCTGGGAGTCCCCCGTGTGCCTTCATGTCCTCCAGCAGAGCCAGACATTTTCATGTAACTGGATAATTTTCACACCAACAATCAGGCCATACACAGTCACTTTTATCCCCCTTCTTCCTCATTGTGATGCTCCCCTTACAGTTTAAGTCAGTTTGATCATGTCTGCATGCATGCCTACCTACACTGAGTTACTGCTATTTGAAGCTATTTTTGTCAACAAGCAATAGAACAAATGTACCTAATAAAGTGACCGGTTAGTGTGTACAAACTATGGCTGTAAGGCAAGTAACATGTAGACATGTACAGTTTTATGTAAACAAACAGTAATGAGATATTTTTCCACACCAATGGTACAGTCTCAGTCTGATCTGTAGGTGGCTCCCTCACACAGAAGATGTCAGCCCCTCACCACAGGAGGCACGTCCCATACTTAAGGTTTCACATGTGACTCTTAGGCAGTAACATGACAAACTGTACTTCACTGTTTATTATCCAGGAAATAAAATTGGCTCCTCTGGCTTTCCAGCCGGAGCTCAGACATCATCTCTGGTACACAGCGGGTAAAATGTTCACAGCACCTTAACAGCATGTTTCACTGGAAAAAAGAAAGTGGACATTAGATGTTTCTTCCTGTGATTGTTTGAGTCTTCCTGATGCAGCTTCAAGCATGTTAAAATAAATACTGCGGACGAGTTCAGGTCCAGCTCATTGTCACATTTCTCTGCTTCATGTAGCTCGTGGGATTGTTATTTGAGTCGAGAACGGCAGCGGAAGAGCTCCAACAGCACAAAAACATCCTAAAATGTCCAATATTTACTTTAAACTACAAGAACTTTTAAACTCTGCATCCTCAAAACAACACCCAAAAGAGGTGTGATGTAATTTACCACCATACATTCATTTTTAGAGGCAGTCTGTAAAATCGTGAAGGGGCCGTGGGAAAAGTGATGGGGGGAGGGAATGCATCTTGTTTAGTAAATTTCACATAGCAGACTCACACGGCCTCTACATGTTTCTACAGACTCCTTCTAAAAATGACTGCATGGTAAATATATATATATATATGTCTGATCTTGTGGTGAATTTGCGGAGATGCACATTATTCCACTTGTGACAGATAGTTTGAAAATCACCCTTTAACTCATTCCTAATTGATGTCCAGCAACAACTGCTAATGTGAGACAGTTGCTGGTGTCTGACCTCGTTGGCATTTTGTTAGAGAGACAGAAAGAGAGAGAGAGAGAGTCGCCAACATTGCACATTACAACAATCGGAAAAGTGTGGCCTGGTGTGATATTTTAGGGTGCGGTGGAATAGGAGATAATTATCATCGCTGTGCAGATCTGTAGCAAACTTTGTGATGTTATCATAGCCAAGTGGAGCGAGATCTCTGAACAGTGTCAATAACCTGCTTGAATCTTTGCCATGAAAATTTGAGGCTGTTCTGAAGGCAAAACGGGTCCCATCCAGTCAGACAAGATGGTCCTAATAAAATCCACAAAATGCTTCATCACTTTTTTGACCAGATTAGTTGTAAGGTGTTCCACAAGGGCATTTTTCCTCCCAGACCTTTGTAGCACATTGCCACAAGTGCATATTTCTGGTATTACTTTTGAAATTAGTGCAAATTTTGAGAGAAAAAAACAAAACAAAACCTTTTTTGCAGGAGTGCATGAACTAAAATGTCATTGTATTTGGAAAATGTGAATACAGTTGACCTGTTTCAGAGCTTCAGTGAGTCAAACAATCATCTGACATGCTTATTTCATATTTCATGTCGCTGTAACATTACCGGTACACACCCTGACTCAAGACTTCCCATTGCTGGGAAAGTCCATCTTCATTTTCAAGGGTGGTTTAGTATGACGTTGTGTAATTACAGAGGAGAGAGGAAAAGCTATGATTTGTCTGTCATTTAGGAAGATTATCTTCCTATAAAGTGAAACTATACATCATCCACTTTTGCTGCGATTTGAATGTAAGGAATTTAGAGAAGTAAAAACGAGGCCTCATCTGCCCCTCGAGGCACGGTATCCATTCTATCTCATTGTAATGTAGGTTTCCTTTAATAAATGGCTGTCCACAATCCAGCTGAGAACTATTTTTGAAGCCCTGCAGAAAGCAGATCCCTGCCCTGTGGTCCTTGTTTTGCCCAGATTCACTCAAGCGTCGAATGACTCACCAGGAGCAAAATATGGAAAGAATTCCCTGGAGTCGGCACATCTGTGGTCTTGGTTAAACCCTCTGTTGTCCGGTTTGCCCTTGTTTGTGGCGATTGGGGATTGTCCAGTGAAACTGTGTTATTCTTCACTTACTGGCTATGCTGGAAAAGCCATGGCGGGCCGGACATATCTGGCATAGCTTCCTGCAAGGGGCTTTGTCAGAGAGATTAAAGGAACACAAGAGAGAATCACAACAAGAAGCGTGGACATATTCTGTCACACTGGAGTCGTCCACAAACGTTCACATCCTCAGTAAACCCTCTCCACACACACACACACACACACACACACACACACACACACACACACACACACACACACACACACACACACACACACACACACCCACACACACAATCTGATTGAAGAAAGTATATAA
>JAVQJG010065686.1:0-12649 GCA_036024015.1 Craterocephalus amniculus | reverse complement strand
AATATAATATAATATAATATAATATGATTTGAAACATCAAAAATTATTTGGGGTTATAACTGTTAAAAGCAGTTCTGGGAAGTAAAAAAAGGTTACTCCAGTGATCAGTGGTTCATCTAGATTTGAGTATAACATCATACCAAGCATGCTGATCCACACCTGTTGGTGCTGTTGTACAGGAGGCTGGCCCGCTCCACATTGCTGCTCATTCCTCTGTTTGGGATCCACTACACCGTGTTCGCCTTTTCTCCTGAAAACGTCAGTAAGAGGGAGCGTCTTGTGTTCGAGCTCGGCCTCGGGTCTTTCCAGGTAAGCACTTCCGCATCCGGAGTGAAATCCACAGATTTCAGATCAGCTCAGATGAGCAGAGCTGGTTTTGTCTGATTCCAAATATCTAAATCCCAAATATCTCAACACCTTATTTCAGCTTTGTTTTTAAAGAAAAAAGATCCATTTTAGCTTTATCTTCATACTAACCTACAGTTTACATGAACTTTCCAAGTTCTGCTAATTCTGATAGTCAGTAGTCAGAGACATGGTCGGTTGGTCTGTGGTTGAAGGTGGGATGTTTAAGGCCAGCAAGTATTTTAAATGCTCCATCACTTCCTGGAGATGGCTTTGTAAGCTGTTTTACAGCAGTGTGTCCTGCATTTTGGAGTTTAATCTCCTGGTACAGCATAATTGCATATCAGTACTGTCATTGCACTCTGATTTTAGACTTTATCCTCCTTTTGTAGACAATTTTTTCTCATTATTTGGAGCATCAGAAACTAAATTGGAAGCTTCCTTATCCCCATGCTCACAGCTCTAGCCTTGTGTTTCTGTGTCTGTGGCTGGTTTTAATCTGCTTCACTTGATGGATTGTATAATTATAGTTATGTTATTATAATGTATAATAATATCAGAATGATGCTTTAATGAAGTTTTTCTTGTGCAAAGGCCTTGATCCAGCCTTTTTCTGACTTAGTTGTGATCCTAAGTACTACTAGCTGAAAATGTAGATAACTCAGCATGGAGCAGAAACTGGACTGAGATTGCAGAAACTCGAACAGTGTTTCAGTCTCATATTTGGCCCCTCTGTGTTTCCTCAGGGCTTTGTGGTGGCTGTCCTCTACTGCTTCCTGAATGGAGAGGTAAATCTTATTTAAAACATGATCACATTTAAAACACTATGTAATAGATAAGAATCTAATAAACCAATGTACTGGGTTCATGTTTAAACCACAGAAACCTGATTTTACCATCAGATTGATTATGTGTGATTGGAAAAATAATTTCTTAAATATTACACAAAATCACAAGTTTCAGTTATGTAGTTTGATGTTATTTTGAATAATTTTGATCTCTTTCTGCTGCATTTAACCTCATACAGACTCCAGTCTTTAGTTTGTTTTCATATGAAATAATTAGCTTTAGTCAAAGTAAAACATAGATGATATAAATATTATTATTAGCAATAATAATACAACAACAACAATAATAACATTAATAGTAATAATAAGAATAATAAGAAGAATAAAACACTAATAATATTTCAAGATTCAGTCCCAGCTTTGTTTCATCTAACAAGGTGCCAGAACCTTTATTCAGTCATGTTTTTGTATAATGTTTACAGGGGAAGTTAACAAAATTCAGTGGTTTAGGAAATCCAACAGATACCAGCATGAATCAGCCGCTGCAGAAAGAGATTCAGGGATTGCTAGCAGCCCATGTTTTACAATTTCATCTTACAATTTCTGTATTTTCTTGCCAACAGAAACAGCAGATTTTAGTTGTGTGTAGATTTGGGTTGTCACTTTTTCCAAAATCATTTTCAAAACATGGAATTTTTTCAGTCTATTCAAAGAAACATGTTAAACTTGTGCCTCTGTCTATAGGAATCTTATTGTTATGGCTTCTGTATCACTGTCTGGGAAAGGCGTGTTGCAGCTGACTAGTCTGAATAGCACCCATTCAAATTTTCTGGCTATTTATTATATAATATTATATGTAATATAATCAGCCAGGGCTCCTTCCATCGTCCTCAGCTGATAGAAAATGCTGCAGCTAGACTCCTTATCAGGACAAATAAAGGACAGTCACATGTTAGACTGCCCTCTGCTGGATAACAGGCAAACTTCGTCAGTCTGAAGCAGAAAAAGTGGCAGCCCTGGTGTTGATGTCAACGTTTCTTTAGTAAATGTGTTTTTTATTGAAAGCCAGACAGTCAGGAGTAGACATAGAGGGACAGACAGCTTGTCTCTTTCCAGCGAGGTCCATTAATAATGACCTTGTGAAGTATATCCCTCAAGGTGCAATCGGAGATCAAGAGGAAATGGCGCAGCTGGACGGTGAACAGGTACTTTGCTGTGGACCTGAAGCACCGGCATCCTTCCCTGGCGAGCAGTGGGGTGAACGGGGGGACGCAGCTGTCCATCCTCAGCAAGAGCAGCTCCCAGATCCGGATGTCCAGCCTGCAGGCCGAGACCCCGGCAACCTGAGCAGCGCCAGCGCAGACGCCGGGTCCTCCGCATCCACCGACATCGCCTGTCCCGACGTCACAAAGCCCTCCATGCCCACCCTCGTCCCGATGACCAGCCTCGCCAGCCCCTTCTTCAACCCGTACCCCAACCCGTACCCAGATGAAACCATGATGGAAACCCAGCTGAACTCCAGCGACCCAGAACAGCCTCTCGTCTGAACCCCAACGTGCCAAATAACGACCCGCTGGAGAGTCCACCCTCTTGTTTTACATCTTCAGACCGGCGTGGTGAAAGAATCCGGTGTTTCCAGGCTGAAACATGTAGAGGAAGTTGTCAGTATCTGTGTGTATATATTGTTATCGTGTTAAAAGTCGTCTGGTGCTACAGTATGGGACCAGTTTATTAGTGCAGCCGGAGAACGTGTCCTCTGATCATTCCAGTCAGTGTTTTAGGCCTAAACTTTTCACTGCATTCCTCATCAAATACATCTTAAACTCTTCTACAGCTTCAAGGTGTAAATACTTGAATGAGACGCTCCACAAATGAAGAGGATTTCTCTCCCCAGATTTGGAGAAACTTAAATATTAACTGCGGGCTAAAAAAAAAAATAGGAGGGATGAATGAAAATATGGTGGTGGTGGATTATGGGAAATGTGGTTTTAAAGCTTGAAGTTCTGGACATTTGTTGCTTTGTGAATTTGTCTCCTTCCGGTTGCCATAACATCACAAAAACGTGAAGCACCAGATACCTGGACAGGCCCTTTAAATGAAAAATGTCCAACAGTTTAGGGAATGTAAGACAAAAGACATTTTCTCTTTGCTTTGCTAACATCTGCAGCCCTCCTGATGTACAGAGACTGTGTGGAAGCTTCGTGTTCCTGTTTCCTTTGCAAGCTGTGACTGATGTTTAGCAGTATAAAGGTGGTGGAGGGAGGAACAGCAGTATTTATTAGAAAGAAATATTTTCTACAGTTTTGTGAAAAGCCAAAAATAGTTAAATAGGAGTAAGTAACAGGTTTAGATAACAGGTGTTAGAGTGTGTGTGCAGCGCTGAGGTTTGTTGACTACGACCACTAACACACTCCTCTTTCAAACCTCAGCTCTGGACAGAAGAGGAAACCTCAAAGATCAGAGCATCTGTAGTTTTAAACTGTGGCGGGACAAACTTACCATAGCCAGAAATAAATATATAAATAGATAAATGTCATATTTCACATTTTACATTAATTTCTCCATTTATTCATTTAATGTTTTTCATCTAATTAATTTTTATATTGATGTTTGCACCAAGCATTAGTGTGCACTTGTGGGAAAAATAGCATCAGGAAACATAAAATTGTGGCAAAGTGGGGAAAAGGAAATCTGGAAATGAGGAAAATAGAAATAAATGCATACATAAATAAATGTGCATATAAAATGAATAGATGTGGAAATAAAAAAGGAATTAACATGGAAAAAAAGAAAGTGGTAATAAAATATAAATGTCAAAATAATTTTTTAATGCGAAATCATAAATTATTCTGAGTCAATAAAAATAGTAAGAATGAAGTAGGGAAATTTTTTGATGGATAAATAGATGAATTAATGGAAGAATGTGAAAATCACTCATATTAAATTATTTTTTTCCTCATCTATTAATTTATTTACTTCTGATCATGGCAGGTTTTGTCCTCTGTAGAAAACAGCCGCTAGTACAGAAAATGTCAACGAAAATCAACTCGTGACTACTTGCATGTGTTGAATTTATTGTGCTCTTTTGTATCATAGATCTTTCCGTTTTTTAAATGTTTCTTTTTCCGTCAAAACTTTTCATTGTTGGATGTGTTGTGGAGGCCGTGCGCTGTAACCCTGGTTCTCCTTTCACTTTAAAGCAGACCATTTTTAGCGCCTCCTGGTGGAAGTTATAACTTTCCTCCTCATGTTACTTTTTCAAGAGGAAAAAAAAACAACTTGTGAATTATTTCTGGTAAAGAAAAGAAAAACATTTGAAAAAGCTCTTTCAATTATTTTGATTAAATCATTCAGATGTTTCTTTAGAGGAGGGAAATTTCATTTCTCTCATTCCAAAGACTGAGAGTTGTTCGAGTGTTTGCCCGGTTATTTCTCCTGTAAAGGCCGAGTTCATCCCGATGTTTGACTCTGCTTCATCTCCAGAAGTGCCTTTAAGCACAAAACTAGTATTTTAACTTCTGTTGATGATTTTAAAGATTTATCTTCTTATGTCAAAACAAAACTGCAAAGTGAAAAAAGGGTTTTATCAAAGTGCTTTTATGATGCTTAAGGAGAAATCAGTATTATAAACCTGGAGGCCTTCAAAGTACTTAAACTCATCTTGGAAGATGAGCACAACATACGACCAGTTAGTGTTGCTAACTTGCATTTCTACGTTAAGAGATAGTGATGGGGGTGTTTTACACACAGTTACTGGGCTAAAAACACAAAAACATTTTCTTTATTCTACATTTTTAAAAACATCTGAACATCTTCTGCTTCACAGGGGCCTTTATCTACACGATAAACAGGATATTTCTTCCTTTTTGCACAGAGAGATTAAAAGGCTGCATTCACACTGCAGACAAAAGTAAATCTAACTTTTCTCCCTGTATCTGACTCATCATATCTGATTTTTAAGACAATCTGAAGAGCACAAATCTTTTTTTTTTGCAAATGAGAACATTATCATCTGTGGTTTTTCAACACAAGGTCTCTCAAAGTTTGTTGTACCTGTACCCAGTGTTTTGTCAAAACATGCTAGTTATCAAAACATTAATACATGACCACATTTAAAACACAAACTGAAAGGAATAACTAATTTTTCATACAATAGTTAGTTTAAACTAATTAAAGATATTTAGGTACAGTCTTAAGAAATAAGTTTATGCATATGTGACAGTAAGTGTCCTGTCACTATGCCTCCGACTGATTATGTGCCCTGGCTACTTGGCCACGGGAATATCCATTTGACAGACAGGTCAGCGCACATGACCTGGGACCAATCCTTGCCCGGGCCCTCTTTTGTCCTGCCACTCATAGGCCGCTCAACAATGTAAATTATTCGGTAAATCAGTGGACATATGATTAAAAACACTTGAGGAAACCCTTCATCTGCATACAAGTAACCTTAGGCTTGTCGACCATCTCAAGGAGTCTGGTGGCAGTTGTGACCCTGCTAAAACAAAAGAAACCCATAAAGTCCTGCAGTGTAAATGAACAAATCTGTAAATCCAACAAATCTGAATCTGTAAAACTCAAAAAATGAGAACTGAGTGGATTATTCAATCAATTATTTTTGTAAATTTGCATATTTTCTGATGACAAGCTGAGTACAGCTGAGTCAGCAGAGTCGTTCTTTTAAACACAAATTGGCCATCTTTATATTTGGAGCTTAAAAACTGACAGAATGTACTTTTTTAAAAAGTATTTAATGCAAATATTTATTAAAAACAAAAATAAGATGACAAAAATCCAAGCAACTGCTGATTTAATGTCTAATTATTTTTAAGAGTTTTATGCATATATAGTCATATTTTGGATCTTTTATGACATTTTTCTTCATTTCATACCTTTTCATAGGATTTAGAAAACATAGAAAATAGTAAAACAAAAACTTAAAATCTTGTTTTTCTTCTTCAGATGTCTTGGTTGTATGTTGATTTAAAGCAAATGCTGGTTACTGTGATTTATTTCCAGTTGTTGGTCACATGACCGGATTTACTTTATCTAAAATTATAATGAACAAATCCAGTCCTTTTAGGGGCAGGTGTTAGATATTTTCCATCACAACTTCTTTAAATGATTGGACCAATCAGGCATAAGTGGGGTGACGCATTTGAATCATGCATTTGAGCATAAGGAAAGAGATAAATTTTACTTTTAAACACAGGTGCCCAAGCACAGCCCACCAGCGCTATCCTGCAACTTTTAGCTGCACCTGGATCAAATGGCTGAATTCCCCCATGTACATGTCATTCAGGGGTGCAGAGGATTAGTAATGAGACATTTCATTCAGTTGTGTTGGAGAAGGGGCGCTTATAAAAGTTGCAGGACACAGCATTACAAATGAGGAGCTGAATGACTTCACACCTGACCGAGAAGTAGCAGAGTAACCAATAATGAAACAACTTATGACCTTGAGCATCCTCTCATGGACTTTGTTGCTTTTTAGTCTATATGTAACTACAGTTTCAGTTATTCAGATTTTTCATATATTTTCATACCTGCAAATATCCAAATCCTCACTCTCTCAGAGTCCAGAGCACGCAAAGTCACGAAGAGAAGGGCTGACCAGAAACTGTCCTGTCCTGTTCAACGCTGTGTGTCTTCAGTCTGACCTGCAGTAATAGCGGGACATATACAGCAGCCATAAGCGGGGGAACCGTGTTACATTCTTCTAGGGAAAGGGCTGGACAATCACCACCTCAGCTCTGGTTCAGTCAGACTTTCACTACAGACATCATGACAATCTCAACAGATCATTATTTTTTAATCCTGTATTACACAAATGATTTCCTTTGGTGTTTGATGGGAGTTGGAGCCTTATATAGCCAGTACTATGTTGATGTCAGACAAAGATGTTGCTATAAATATACAGAGAAATATTCATTTCAACCTGTGGTTATGAACTATGAAGTAGTTAGTTGTGTTTAAAGGTTTGTAGCCAACCTTTGTGACAAATAAACTGAAATTTAAATGTCCAAGCTGCCAATATTGTACCTTGTAAATGGAGTTTTCTGTGTGTGAATAGCTGTCATTTTAAAGACTTTGCTCTAATTATTATCATATTTTTATTCCTTTTTAAATTATGGTAATGTTTGCTGAGAGTGTAAAGCCTCCTGTAACGCCGCTGTACTCCAACAGACAAATGCATGCATGTGAATTTGTTGATCTCATTTGAACAGAAGGTGTAATCATAGAGGAGCGTTCATGCCAATGAGGGATTCTGAGCCGCTGTAACGAGTGCATGAGGCCATTTATAAGCTAGAACACAGATTTTTTGGGTTTCAGCTGTGAACAGTTTCATTGAATTGTAGTTCTCATCCTATTAAATACTTTGCCTTAAATGTTAAGACATGAGGTAAAGTACAGTGCCATATTGCTGCTGAACTCTATGATTTACTTCGTAGCATGCCCAGGATTTTTCTTTCTTTTTACTTTTTTGAGTGTGTTTATTGATTTGCTTCATTGTACAGATTGCCTGTCTGAATGGGTGAGAGGCTGAACAGGCTCAGCAGTTTGTGTTCAGGTGGCTGAATGTAACGTGAGCTGCTTCTGTCTGCTCATGAACTCCTCCTTAGTCTTGCACCAGCTTAGCTTTTTATTTGTGGAGGATTTTTTGTACATTATGAAAGTATTCACAATAAATGTTTTTAACTTGCTGGCTCACCTGTGTCTGTTATTCATGTTGTTAGAGAGCTGAGACAGTCTATCTCCTTTTAACCTTTGACATAGCCTTCACATACAGTTTGAAAAAGTCAATATCCATCTTTATATTTAGTGTTTAAGTCATGTGTTTGTGTTAATTGAATTCACCCTAATATCATCACAAGTAATTAATAAGAATCATACTGCTACTTACATTTAATCAATGCTCTACGGACATACAGTACCAGCTATATGGTATTTAAAGGATAAATACACCAAAGAAGGTAAAAACTAATTGTCATAGGTTCATTGTAATTCCGATCCTGTTGCTAAATCTTGAGTTTCATGGTTATAACCAATATTTCACTTTTATGAAGGACTTTTACAATGAAAATAAAATGAGCTGTATTACACTGCACAGAAATGCACCAAACTGAACCCATGAAAATAGGATCTTACCTCTGTTTGAAGAAACATATGGGATGTTTTTTCAGAAATTTTTCAAAATCATCCGACCAGCAGCTTATACCCACAACTATACGTGTTCAGATCCCCCCAACCATGTTACACATTGCCCAAAAATAGAAGATTATTACTTACTAGATGTAAGTAACTTCTAACGCCAGTCATGAAACGATCCAGCGTCAGTCTTGAAACAATATTTAAAATTGATTGAATTGCTTCATTCCTTTGAAACTCAGCTTCAATAAGGAATTTTATACTCAATTATATATGTTCAAATGTTGGTGGCTTTGAATTCTTATTACTTTATAACAACTCTGTTGTATTACATTTGACCACTCCAATTTATTCACGTTTAACATTAATATGACCTCCTCAGGCATAGAATTAAAAGTCGTGTTACCCAAAACACAACAACTGCTCTGTGAGGGATCTTTTGCTCCTCTAGATTACGTCTTTTATTATGAAAAACCGGACATTGTTTCTGCGACCACTTTCAACTCCACAATATTGGCGCAGCTGAAAATCAGGGGACTTGGCCGCAGTGAACGGAGTTTATAGACATATTAGCATATCCAGCTGGACCTTGGTCAGTAGCTACAAGCCTCTCTGTGCTTACTTTCACTTGTATTAGGTCTACGTGACGCAGCTGTATTTCCCTGGGATATCTTTCATGTGAAGGTAAAACTGATGCTGTTTTTCATGTTTAGCAATACATTTTTCCCTGCTGAACCTTGTTGCTGTCAAAAATGTGAGGAAGAGGTAAAAACATCCTTCTTTTGTTAACTGGCTTCCGCTCTGGACTGTCTGACAGGAAAACAGGCCTCGCGTGGGCTACAGTAAGTTGCATAAGCGGGAATAAACTCGAAGAAATCCTGACATTCATTCTGAAATGAATGTCAGAAGTAGAACGGGAGGAAGCAATAAAAAAAAAAAAACAGTCTGTCTCGGCCTGATCTGTGTTACAGTTACAACCCGAATTTCAGAAAAGTACATTTGAACAAACACAAACGTAAAGACCTTCAAATCACATCAACCATTTTTTAAATAATAGAACACAAAGAAATAAATGATCAATTCGTAGCTTTCCTTTTTTTAAAAAAAAAAAAAGTAAAATTGACGTTTATTCGTTTATTATTATTATTGTAGAAATTTTTTTCACATTGAATAAAAAATGAGGGTGCCTTATCGGTCCAGTCTAATAGAATAATTAACCAGTGATTTTATGTCGTGGGTCTGGTGACCTGGAATCTATTGAAGATGAATGATAAATTTTGATCCAAAATTTACTAAAAATAAAAATATAGAAATTAGAAAATGGGTTAAAATCAGATAATTTGCCTGAATTATTTAATTTAGTTGCACTATTTTACATTAGTTATTTGTCAGTTAACAAAACAAGAAAGTTTTCTTGTTTTTTTTCTCTTGTTTCTGAGCTTTGTTTTGGAAATCCAAGGTCGTGTGTAAAAATAAATGAAGTTCACAATTTCTCGTTTTAGACATTTGTGTTCTGTATGTTGTGTTGTGAATGAAATATTGGCTTATGTGATCTCTGAAGGTCTTTTAGTTTTCATGTTGTTCAGATTTAAACAACTAGGTGTTCCAGCAGATGGGGGACCACAGAGGCTCCTTTTACTTTTCCTCATCTCATCCATTTTTCTGTCAGACAGAGGTGCATTAAGGAGATAAGGACTTCTGTTCTTCATCTCATATCAACTCCACTGTGTCACGTTTGCTGGTTAAAGAACATTAATCTGAGCTTTCACTCTTTGAGGAGCCTGATAACAAGGTAAAACCAGAGCAAAAAATCATTCAGACAGAAGCTCTGCTTTCTACTCTTTCACCTTCATTAATCTATACAAAAGATCTGGTCAGAAAAATCGTCTGCTGGATGAAAATCATTCTTAAACGTATAAATTGGAGAAGAAATGGATTGATTCCATTAACACCATGCTGTCTGACTGTATCCATCTGCCTCTGATATAAAGCATAACTCTGAGCCAATCAAAGGAGGAGCAGCTGATGGTGGAAAAGAGGATTTCTCTTGATGATCAGATGAATGATGTGCATTTCCCCTGCAGGTGAAGGTAAAAAGTGTGTGTGAGCTGATGTGAATTCAGCATCATGGATCAGGACAGAACGGAGGAAGCTCCTCCTTCTAAAACCACTCAGAGGTGAGATGATGATCTCTACCTGTCCATTACATGTCAAAGCACAATATTCACATCACTAAACATCTGGATTCACAGAAAACCACCTGGACCCGGACCCAGCTGTGTGCCCATGAAGAGCGATGGGCCGATGCCTCAGAAATCAGATTTTCAAGCTGGCGTTTCCTCAGATCAACAGTGAGTATCTTTAAGGGCTTAGTGGACGCTGAATCAGATTTCTGATAAAAACCAGTTTCAGTTAAAAGTTTGATTTTGATTTACAGGACCAAACCTACACCTGGACCAGAACCCAGCTGTGTGTCCATGAAGAGTGAACATTCAATTGGCTGGATTGAAGAGTTCAGATCAGACCAACATTCCTCATCCAAGAGGTGAGCTGTATGTAGAATGGAGGTTCATCAAAGTGAAAGAATGGATTTTATCATGAATGTTCTTTTTGAGAAGAACAGAAAGCTTCACAATGTTTTCACTCTTATTCTTGAGATCTGAGCTTTCATGTATCAACAATTCTTACGCGCAGATCTGTGTGTATTTTGTGCATTAGAATATTTTTACACAAAGTGGAGGATTGGCCATCTTGTACTTTTACTTAGAAATGTTCCTAATGTAATTGCAGCTGTGACCATGTGTACGAGTAGAATCTAGTGGTAGAACAAGGAAAATAAATCATCTCTGTAAGTGTTGCAGCGATCGCAGCATTTATCAGTCATTATTTCAGCAAAATTATATTTTATTCAATTCGTAGCCTAATCCTTAGAAAGAAAATACACAGGCATTAAGCTTAAAGGAGCTATACGAGAAATTATTTTAATCTTTCTAATTAAAATGGCCTGGACTCGAACATATGCGCAATAAATGAGTCATTCATTTTTATGGACTTACCCCTTTTACTACATAATATACCATGTAGAAACCATTTTTCTTAGGAAGATAAAATGGTATCAGGTTTAGCTCCTTTAATTGGTTTTAAAAGATTACAAAAAGCACCTATGGTACAGGTGATAACTGAGCATAATGGATCTGTCATTTATAATATTCCCAACTTTGCACTTCGATGTGAGCTTCATAACACGTTCAGCTGATCTGATCGACAAGATAATTTCTGATATAATGTCACTTTATGAATGAGATAATGTTAGATCCAATATCACGGTAAATATCTATGTTATTTATATTAACTTTCTCCTGTCTCATGCCGGTGCTTTTGGTCACCTGCATGAGACAGGAGAAAGATTCCCTGTTCATCACTGCTGCATTACACCGTGGATGTGTCTTTGTTTCTTTCTTTGGAACTAACATTATCAGAAGATTAAAAAATGGGTTCTGTGATGTTGTCTTTGATGGTGGGAATAAGTGTGGAAGATATGTCAAATCAAGTCTCCTTTATTGCTACAAAACATCTAAAACCAAGGTGAAAAAAGCTTCAGGAACATTAAGGAGGAAGTTGGCATCTTTTCTGTCCTCCAGCAGCAGGCATGTCTCATCTGTGCTGCATACTTTAAAAAAGAAAAACATTCTAGATTTTTATCAGTGGTTTGAAATGTCAAAGCACAATATTCACAGCGTCTGGATTCACAGAAAACCACCTGGACCCGCAGCCAGCTGTGTGCCCATGAAGAGCGATGGGTCGATGCCTCAGAAATCTGATTTTCAAGCTGGCGTTCACTCAGATCAACAGTGAGTATCGTTAAGGATTTAGTGGACGCTGAATCAGATTTCTGATGAAAACTAAATATAGTTAAAAGTTTGATTTTGACTTACAGGAGCAAACATACACCTGGACCAGAACCCAGCTGTGTGTCCATGAAGAGTGAACGTTCAATTAGCTGGATTGAGGAGTTCAGATCAGACCAACATTCCTCATCCAAGAGGTGAGCTGTATGTAGAATGGAGGTTATGGATGGATGTTATGAATGGATGTTATCATGAATGTTTCTTTTGGGAAGATCAGAAAGCTTCACAATGTTTTCATTCTTATTCTTGCAGGGTGTCCGCGGAGTCTTAAAAAGTATTAAAAGTTGATAAATTGATTGTGGGAAAATTAAGGCCGTTAAAAAGTATTAAAAAGTCTTAATTGTGATATCATGAGGTATTAAATTTAGTTGGTGTTCGAGTTCTGTCCAAATAGTGCAAAATTAATCCATGATTATTTTTTTCCCCTTGTCATGATAAATAAAAACAAAGAGGTGGTGC
>JAVQJG010065669.1:0-39948 GCA_036024015.1 Craterocephalus amniculus | reverse complement strand
GATCACCTGGTATCGGCAACAGTATCGGCATATTTCAATGCAGGCCGATACTTTCCGATCCGTGTTTTTTTGTTGGTATCGGCACCGATACCCGATACTGGTATCGGATCGGGACAGCCCTAATTAAATATGCTTTTACTTATTTTTGGAGTTCCTTTTTATTCCGATTTCAGGATAAGTAAAACCTAAATTCCACTTCATAGTGAAATTTTGCCAAAGTGATATTCTGCAAAGAATGTGAAGCTGATGTATTTTCATTTATAATTAAGATTAAGATAAGAGTTCAGAAGTTGAGCCCAAAGAGGATCATCTTCAAACTTATGTCAAATTCTCATTTGATGTGATTCAGAGATGAAAGTGCTTTCATTCTTAGAGTGATTATATACTCTATAACTAAACCAGTTTATGTGTGTGTGTGAGCAGTCCAGTGGAGCAGATGGACCAGGTATCTAACCGGTCAGGAGTGGGCAGTGATGACATCACAGATGAAACGACGTCGCTCGTGGACATCGGATGGAGCTCTGACGAAGACGTAAGGAATGATAAAAACTACACTTCTTACTGTCTCAGCAACATACATTTGCTTCAGAGTCTGAATGCTGTTAATGTGACATTTGCACTAGACTTCCAATGAAGTCTATAATAAACTGGAATGCAAATTCTGTCACTGCCCTCTTGTGGTTTAGATCACACAAATATGCTGTTTAATCAGTCGCTCAAACTCAATGAAAATGATTTAACTCTTTTTCTTCTTACCTCCTAATTTCTGCCATCTTTATTCTGAGAACCATTTGTCCCAGTTTCTAACACAAAGCCAAAATAAATATGCTTTAACTTTACAGATTTAATGTGTCTGCAATAGTAACGCATCTCTCTCTATCAGAGCTCAGATGTTCAGGGACAGTGCCTTGCAGCACCTCAAACTCCTCTGCAGACCTACAAACAGAAGTTTGAGGAATTTAAAAAGCTCTTCAAAGAATTGCCAGAATCAGAGAGACTCTTGGTGGGTGAGTAATAAAACTGCAACTCATTGCAGGAAAACGGAAAAGCAGATCCTCTTGTTGATATTTTGTCATTTTATAATCCATCACATTATCACATACTTTAAGCTTTATAGTCAGGGATGCTCATTCATTTTGATGTTGAGACAATTTATTTCCTTTTAAGACTATCCATGCGCCCTCCAGCGGGACATTCTCCTCCAGGGACGCCTATACCTTTCGCAGAACTGGGTCTGTTTCTACAGCAATGTGTTTCGTGGCACAAAGGTAATGAGAATCTGGGCAACGCTGTTGGAACAAGCTGTACACACATTAACACATGCAAGGAAAACAATAGATTTAAACTGAAAATGCAAATACTGTAGTTAATTCCTTGTAAAATATGTTCTTTTTTTGTCAAGAATACTTGTGACTTGGTTGCTCTTTATACTTTATAGCTGATTATTAAATGAAGTTGTGCAAAATATAACCTTTGCAATGATTTACTGGTAACTTTTAGGAAAAGACAGCAACATAAGTGGAATATTGCCTCAATGATCCACTTTTTAAACAAATCATACCTCAAAGTGCTGATTAAGTCACTGACCACATCAAGGTGTAATTCCAGTTTTTCATATGCTGGAAGATCTTTTTTTCAAAGCATTTTTTATAAGCATTCCTGTTTTTTTGCTCTTATTTTCTCCCTTAATAGATCACTCTCACTCTTAAAGATATCACATCTATGTCCAGAGAGAAAACAGCTCGACTGATTCCCAACGCCATCCAGATCTGCACTCAAACTGAGAAGGTATCTCAGTTAATAAGTGGACTTTCCCACAAATCATAAATAGCAAATAACATTTTTTTTCTTTCTCTTCTCCCTCACAGTTCTTCTTCGCTTCCTTTTCGGCCAGAGAAAAAAGCTATCAAGGTGTTTTCCGCATGTGGCAAAATACTCTGTTGGACAAGGTACGACTCATACTAGGTGGAACCTCTAACACAACCCATTCATCAGTGCAGAGCTAATTCTGTGTGTGACTTCATGGTCCTCGCATGTCAGGACAAATCCTGTCCACAAGACTGTCATTTCACCTCAGTCACAAAGGAGGTCAACTCCATAGACTTCTCTGTCTCCTAGTATCACAGCTGCTGTGCCTAATTCCTCCCAGAACAACGTCAAGTCTGTCACAAAGGACTTATCTAACAGGTTCAGAGTACATATCATATTTTGCCTCAGCAACAGACTATCTCTGAGGTTATCTGTGTTCTTATACTGTTGGCATGCAGGTCAAAGATCTGCATGCAGCTACAGGGTTTAACCCTTTAAAATAACTGTACTCCGTTGTGTTTAATTCACCGGGGGGGCAGAAAGCAAGTATCAGATTGTGTACAGTAGGGTTTTGCACAAATTTTTACCATAAAGTGATGCAAAATTAACAACAAACTGTATAGATCGCATACGGTAAATACAGCATTAGGCATACAATGAAAGATCATACTAAGTAAGCAAGGGTCAATGAAAAAAAACATTTCCAGATATTTGCTTTTTATTTTTTATATTAGATGACCTTTTTAATAGCAAAGTTGCTAAAAAACCCTGTTAAAAAAGGTCTCATGTGCCACCCTTTTCCCAGTCTGTACACCTTCCTCACATTCCCATCAAAAATATTCTCAACCCACTGTTGGTTGGCACACTTAAATATTTCCTAAATTTGTTGCTCCTCTGGTTTGTTCATTCACTCTGACCATATCATTAACTGGTTTATGCTCAGTAGTAGTAGTGCACTCATCTTAAACTACTGGTACATCCGAGAGACACATTGTGGATAAATCCACCTAAACGTACTACCTCCTGTGTTTGGGAGCAGTGAGAAAAGGTTTGTGTCCGTGGGACTCATGAGCAAACCCTACAGCATCTCGCTGCATTCTCTCTTCTACGAGTTTTCTCCAGGAAGACAGTCAGTCTGATGTTTACTTTTGTCTTGTCCCTTGCTTTGTCTTTTTTCAGTTTTTCTTATTCTTGCCTCATCCAGTAATATCTCCCCTTGAAAACAGCCAGTGTGCTGGTTTCTAGTTTCTAGTGTGTGGTGAATACTGCAGCAAAATACTGCAGTAAAGTGATGTGCTGGTGCAGGAAAAACATCAGATTCACCAGTGCTGGGCTACATCAGTTCCAGAAACGAACATAACACATACCACTGTGTTATCAAAACAAAGTTTTAATCCTTTTAAAACTGAATCCAACAAAAACCTGGATTAAAAGTCAGTTCTGTTAAATCTGAAATCTTTGTTTGGCCCTTTTAACAAAATATGTTTAACCCCCTCACTCCTTTTTTTGTGGGGGGTTATATTTACTATTCATTACTGTGACATTTCAAAATAACAGTATTGTAGTCTTTATGCTTCTTGGTATCCATTAGGGGGCAGAAGATGAATATCATACTATATACTGCAGGGTTTAAGTCAAAGTTTTTGCCATAAATTGATGCAAAATGTGTCTAAATAAAGAATATGATAGGTTTGACTTTATAGGTGTAACGTTGGAAAGTTATATTGGGCTACTTTTACGCATTTGTTTAACCAAAATGTAACACTTTGGTCAATTAAATTCACAAGATGTTTGTTATGAGAGAAGTAAAGGTGCTGCATAACTCCCTCTTTTAACTGGGACCCTGACATTTTCCTCTGAGATCCTCTGAGAATGTGAACACCTCATTATTATACTGCATAAAATAAGAGGTTGTTTTTACGTTTGTGACATCAGACACCCAAACTGATGCCTCTGTTAGAATCAATGTATAATATTTAGCTTTGTGTGCAATATAGAGGTATATTTAAAAAGCAAAGCTGGTCAAAGCAAAGGGAAGTGAGTTTGATATTTTTGGGCAGGCAAAACTTGCTATGAAGTGTCATTTGAATCCAGTCAAATGGTTTAAGTGGAAACTTTTATAGTAGTCATTTTATTTTAGTTTGTGTGTTCATTCAACCTCCTGTCTTATGAAAATTTCCATTTTAAAAAGGCACACTGTTCAAATCAGCTTTATTAAACTATCAGAAGTTGATAGGCTAGAATTCAACCGAAGATGTTTTTTTCTTAACCCCAGCAGCACTGTGTGTGTGCGCGAGGGGAAGTAATAGGTAACCATCAAACCCAAACACAGATGAGAAACAACGCAGCATGTTTTCTCATGTCAGCGCCGATTATGAAATAACCCTCAGTTGGACTTTAACCCTTTTAATTTGATCTTTCCCCAAAAACGAGCCTATTTTTGTACGCGAGCTCCATGGCAGCCCTCCCACAGGGGTGTGGGTCTGTTGATCACCGGCGCATAACTACCTGTGATATGACTTTTAAAAGTTCAACGACCTCTCCAGGTGTGGCCATGACTGCAGATCCGCGCCGCCAACCTGCCCCCTGCTCAGCGCGCAGATCGCCGTCGAGGCGCCACCAGCTTCGGACGTAAAACCGCCAGCTCGGTCGCTCACAAACAAAAGATTTGTCACTTAGCTACAGATAGTTTTTTTTTGGTTACTTTTTTTTTAAAGTTTTTGTTTGCGGAAGTCTAGACAACGCCCCTAAAGTCGCTCACGTCCAGTACTTCCTGAATGCGCGGAGCGTCCAGGTACTAACCGCAGTCTGACAGCCGGAGCGCAGGCTGCGGAGACCTGGCCGATGACAGGTGGGTTTATCATGGCCGAAACTTTCTTTGTAGAAAGTGCATCTTATTCATGCATTTGTGGCGAAAACCTTTTAACATCCTACTTCAATTGGGCAAACAGATCAGCAAAACTACAGGATAAGACTCATCTGTTTTTGTGGCTTAATGTACAGTAAAACGTTTTACTTGACTTCTCCTGCCTACAAAAAGTAATTCCGTCTCTTTCCATAGAAAACTATGGTTTTCTTCCCAGTTTTTGGTGATATGATCTCCTTCTGGTTGTCAGGGTTGACACAGAATTGTAAGATTAGTATCAGACTGATTAGACAGACAATAAGCAGGTTTGTCACTGGAGATAAGAGGGTAAATTACAGTGTGGAGGTTACCGGTTTCCAGGTTACCTGTGCTTGTTTTTGACTTGTCATTTTGCTTCCTGTCTGCCTGGGAGAAAGTCGGTCAGAATAACGCACACGAATGTCAAAAAAGCCTTTGGTCTGATGTTTCTGTGTTGTTGTGACACCATGCGCCTCCGCAGACTCTGACCAGCCCGGAGTTGTGGCAGATGGTTAAACAGCATTATGGGAATGATCTCGGTCTGAGCCATGAAGAGATGGAGAGTTTACAATTATCAATGGAATCCAGCTCGCAGCCCAGGTAAACAACTTGCACCTGTACTTCTATCCCACCAGATATTCTATAGGTACTACTTGGAAAATTAGAATATGCTGAAAAAATGTTTTTTTCCAGGCAATTCAACATCAAAGGTGAAACTACATTTATGTACTAAGTAAGGATGCAAGTGTTCCCTTTCAGCTTTTCGACCTGACATTCTTGTATTTAAATTTAATTTTCTTTAAACTACAAAATCTACTTATCAGCAAAATATGAATAAGTTAAAGTTGAAATATATTGATTTGCTGACTATTTGTCTATATGTGTACATTTCATCTTGAAGTTAAGTTACAGAAATGCATGCGCTTATTCTTGATGGTTTTTCTCTGAGTAGTACCAGTATCTTAACCTTAAAGATTAAATGTACACATATGGAAAAATAGTATGAAAATCAATATATTTCAGCTTCCATTTATATTTTGCCAATAAGGATTTGCAGCATCAAAGAACCTCAAATTAAAAAGATTAGAAAATATTTCTTAAAATCAATAACAAAATGGAATATGAATACAAAAATGTCAGGCCTCTGAAAGTAAACTCTTTCATCTGTACTTGTACTTGATACATAAAATGTGGTGGTTTCAGATTTTTTTTTTTACACTGAATTGCCTGAATAAAACAATGTTCTAATTATCTGAGTAGCACCTGTACATGGAGTTGATATTAAGCTGTTTGTCTGCAGCTTGGCTCAGAAACCCGGTGGAGAAGATGCTCTCGGGAGGCTGGAGCGGCCCCAGTCCCTTCGCCTTCCTGGAATGGAACATATGCCTCTACAGAGCTCCACACCACAGGGAGAGGAGCTGCCCTCCCCTCTCGGCTCACAAAGCACTACCAACACAGTATGAAAAGTTGCACTTTTCTAACATTGAGTAACTTCTTGCATGCCTACATCCTATTACAGTTGTTTTGTGTTGTTTCCTGCAGGACGAGTCTCGTAACACCCCGTCTCAGCAGCGCGGCCCTGTTCTCTCTCCGGACCGCCTCGCCCCAGAGAGGCTTTCTAAACGCTCTTCACATTCCCTTGACCTGAACGCTAACGAAAACGGCGCGTCTGAGCAAAGCGGCTCAGAGAGCGCGGAAGAAGGTGATGGGCTGCGACCGCCTGCAGACACCTGATCTTGTGGTTTTTGTTCAGTTTAAAATGTTAAAATTGAGGTCTTTCCTGTACAGTGGAGGAGAGAATCGGCCTGACTCAGGCGCCGGGTCGTTTGTACATCAACAAGGTCTTCCACATGAGCGCGGATAAAATGTTTGAGCTGCTATTTACAGACTCCAGCTTCACTCGCAGATTCATGAATGTCCGGAAAATTACAAGTGAGACCTGTTTTCATCCTCTTTCCATTCCTAAACTGACTCAAAAGCTTAAAGGGAAGGTAAAAGTTAGCCTCTCTTGTTTTCAGATGCAAACTTTACTTCATGGCAGAAGGATGTCTCAGGAAACCTGAAGCGGACTCTGAACTACACTATTACCATCACCAACCCTCTGATTGGGAAGTTCTCCACCGCTACAGAAACCCAGGTGTGTTTTTACATCATCGTGTTTGAAAGGATTAATAAAGATGTTTTTTTAGGGAGTAAACTATGGCTTACAGCTCATTTGTTCTTAATTTTCCATAAGACACTGTACAAAGACTTCAAAGAAGGTCAGTACTACCTGGTGGATGCAGAGGTGCACACCCACGATGTTCCCTATCATGACTACTTCTACACCCAAAACCAGTACTACATCATAAGTAACTCAAAGAGGACCTGTCGGCTAAGGTAAGGTATACTTTAATCGACTTTTAAAAAAAAAAAGTTTCTTTTTACAGGTACTACTTGGTGAATTAGAATATGTTGGAAAATTTGTTTTATTCAGGCAATTAAACATAAAAGTTGAAACCAATACATTTAAGTACTAAGTACAGATGCAAGAGTTTACTTTCAGCCTTTCGGCCTCATTCTTGTATTTAAATTCAAATTTTTATTGATTTCAAGCGGTATTCTATTTTTCTGAGTTTTTTTTAATTTGAGGTTTCTGAAGCTTCAAATCCTAAGCAAAATCTAAACAAATTAAAGCTGATATATTTATTTTGCATTGTATTTATCTATTTATGTACATATATGAGGTTAAGTTATAGAAATGCACTTATTCAGGATATTCTAATTTTCTGAGTTGTACCTGTAACTTAACTTCAAAGATTAAATGTAAACATATAGAAATATAGAATGCCAATAATTATATTTAAGCTCTGAAAGTAAACTTGCATCTGTACTTAATACATAAAAGATTAAACCAATAGATTCTATGTTGAATTGTCTGAATAAAACAACTTTTCCAGCATATTCTTAATTTCGTTAGTAGTACCTGTAGAATTTAATCAGATTTTTTAAAAATTGAAACTCAAAGCTGTGTTATGCTGTTAGGGTGTACTCTGACGTGAAGTACAGGAAGCAGCCGTGGGGCCTGATAAAGACCTTCATTACCAAGAACTCCTGGAGCGGCATTGAGGAATATTTCAGACAGCTGGGTGAGTAGTGAGGGTCTCATCTGCAGCAGTAAAGAGCGCTTCCTGGTATTTCCATTGAAGCTTGTTTATTTTGTCTGATATGATATGCACCGGTTCGTCCAACACGCACGCCCTGCAGCACTGAATCATTGCTTGTTTGCAAGACTAAATCGAATATAAAGGGAAATATGGCCCGCCTGTCTGCAGCTGCTCTTATCGCACAGAACACAAACTGATTTTATTACTTACATTTTTGCTAATGTGTATGAGGATTATTTGTAATCCTTTTCTGTCATTACTACATATAAAATATGGATGTGGTTACTGGGTCTGAATGATGCAGGGTTGCTCTGAAGTGCAAGAACTTTAAGTCTATAGTGGGTTGTTCCAGAAGCTTCTTGCTTTAATGTGGAATCACCACATTAAACTCACTCCTTCTGATCAGTGTTTATGTGGAAGTCATTTTTGTGAAAGTCGTTAGCGTACAGGGTGTAGACTCAACCAAACAGTTTTGGGGACTCCCTGAAAATAAAGCTACGTTTTGTTAACCAGTTCCTCACATAGGAGCCAATCAGGACTCTTGTTTGCGAATGCTGTTCTAACTTTAATATAATTAGAGATGGTTGTGCTACATTTTCCATGCATGCACATTTTATTGGTTAAATAGTCCTTCGGCTCTTTGTGAAGCATTGGATGAAGTATGGATGATCAGTCAGTGCACTTCTGACTTAGTCTTGTCCATTTTTTTTCTCTCAGTAGGAAACTGATCCAGACTTGTGTACATAGCTATCCCATTTTTTATTTATTTATTCTTTATTTACAGAGGGACCTGAGGGGCCCTGGCTGAGTGCGGCTGGTATTTGCTTTGCATAGGTCTCACAACACACACTGTGGGAACCATGAACTCCATCCCCTTGCAGGAGGGTTTACTGTAGAGCACGCCACTCTGCCAGCAGGGTCCAAAGTCGGTCCTGAAGGGCCGCTGTCCTGCAGGTATACAAAGTTTCTCTGCTTCAGACTCAAATTAAATGGATCCAGCAGCCTGAATTATTTTTTTAATCAGGTGTGTTGGAGCAGAGACATATTGAAAACTTGCAGGATTGTGGCCTTCAAGGAAAGGAGATGGACACACCAGCTTTTTATCTTTCAATTTTGTTCTCCTGACAGGAACCATGGTTGTCCATGAAGCCAGTGATTTTGGTGTTGTGGAAACTTTTAAAAAAATGAATGAATTAAATAATAGTTTCGATCCATCTTTCTTTTCAACATGCGTTTGTGGTGATGCAGAAGCAGAACTGCTGGAGGAAGAACCGGGAATCAGCCAAGCAGGCGGAGAATCCGGGAAGATGGGCGGGCTTCGGCGAAGGCGGCGGACTTACAGCCGAAGTCTGTCGGAGCACATAAAGCCCAACAAGCAGTACGGACAAGATCCCGAACAACACAGAGAAGCCAGCATGGGTACTGACAACTTCTGTGTTGGCTTTAAAACGTTTGTTTTTGGATTTGATACGTAACTATTACTGCTTGGTTGTAATATGAATGTATTTGAACTTTTTTAAATCAGTTAAATAAGTATTTCTTCCATCTGATTTCAGTAAATTGAAGCCCTCAGGGCATTATTACTGAATCAGAATCAGAATTTTGGAGATTAAACTGCATTTGTGCATCAACATACAGTAGGTGGAATTACTGACTAATTCGGTTAGACATTCAGTAAATGGCAACCTGTACCTCAGGGAATAGCAAACCAGTACAAAGTTCTTTTGTTTCTGTTTTCAAGCTCTTCTTTTTAAAGCTTTCAAGCATTTAATAACCAATATTGTGTTTGTCTATTTCAGGCCCTACAGCCGTGACGGGTTCTTACAGATGGAACACCTCCACCATAGTGGCTGGCATGAGCTTAATGTAAGATTGATAACTTTTAGATATGCATCCATAAAGTACTGTGAAAGAGGGTTAGTGGTTTTAATATGACGTGCATTTGCTGTGTGCAATAGGAATCCACTCTCCAGTCTGGTTTTGTTACTTTTGCACTTCCAGTAATCTGCTAAAACTTGATGCTTTCTTCCATTTTCAGTTTGCTGGTTCTGACGGTGCTGAATCTGGCCTTGTTTTTTAAGCTGTGGGCCATGGAGGATGTGGCCCACCGCATGTACCTGACCACAAAGCATCGGCTGAGGGAGAGGAGTGAGGCCAGGTTGGAAACATTTCTGCAGTCATTTTGTATTGTACTCTGCATATTTCTGTACTTTTCCGTGAACAATCAGTAGTTGACATAATTGTAAACTTACATGGCAGGGAACATGGAAGGCAGGAGCATTATCTATGATGCAGTCCACATACAAGAGAGATTATGCTATAAAAGACTAAAAAAGTGCCTTTTTGTCAGCAATGTGTCAAATTTTCTTCATTTTGTTGTTTTCTGATGTGTTTATGCAGCATAAGTAAACACATTATTGTCCATCTTTTTCTGACAGCTTGGTACCCGAATATGGATCCAAACTGGGGTCAGCTTACAGAACCAAACAGGACATAGACCTGCTGAAAACCGTGCTGCAGGATTCTATTAACCTTTTAGAACAGGTGGGATGGTGATACTGGACATGTACTTATCATTGTAAGGATAATTCGATAATGTGTGAGGGACATCTCTTCAGAATGAGTTTTCTTTAGCTTACTCTTTTTAAAGAATTGACAGGATAAAAGTTAATTTTCTGTTGAATAAGTTGCAGAAATCCATCTTTATGACTTGATGCAGCTGAGTCCCTTGTTCTTCTCTACAGCTCCGCAGCTCTCTTGTGGTGCTGCAGCAGAGCTTTGCTTCAGCTAATCGGACGGCAGCACCGCAGTGATGCAGCCACACCTGCTGCCCACTGAGAGGTCTGGCACCAACCCAGTGGGAAGACTTTGAACTACTGCAGAACCAAAGTGCCTCAAAGGAAATCTCTGGTATTCACAGGATGTTGCCATGAAGGCATCCCTACACTCTCCAGATATGCTGTGCGTTGGTGGGGGTTACGCATCTGTTGCCAGGGTGTTTTTAAAGCTGCAAACTTGCTGTTTGAAGGACAAATTTACATAATAGATTTATAAACAGCAGCACATTTCGCTTTATTTTAAAATACTGTTGTTTGTTGCAACAGTTTTTTTCCTGAATTATGACATTTGATTTTTTTATTTTTGTGATGTACGCCTCACTTAACATTTTGTACCACAAATGGGGAACTACTGTAGATACTTTTAACTTTGGGAAGTGAATAATATTTAAATGTGAATATTTTAATTTCTGCATAAGCCTTATGAATTAGGTTGAGCTTTAGTTGTTTTTTAATTTCTGTTCCCATCAATCTATTCAGTAAATCAGACTTCAAAGCATATTTACTCTTTGGTATCAAATTAACTTGTAAAATGCAGTTTTTGTGATCTACATTTTACATTCTGACATGCCTAATGTGTATGATTTCATTGGTCAAAAGGGTAAGGTTGCCTTTTTCTATACTATATACTACCTATAGTTCTTGAGCCTCGTTTAATGTTTACAAAATGCTGCATCCTTAAACATTGAGACACGGTGCACAGTTTTGTTAAGCTGCCTCTTCCTTATTGCCTGTACATACTGTATGAAACAAATAATGTGACCCACACTTTTTTTTTTTTTGTACATTGAATTTGTTTTAATAAAAATGTCTTAAATGATGTCTCATGGTTTCCCTGATGATACGAGCATAATCATAGTTTGACACAAGCACTCAAATGTTACAGAAGCCACCGTACTGGTACCATTCAGCTGAACTGACTATATATATATTCATATGCATGCTACATGTTTATTTGTATGCAAACTTTAATCCATTTCTTTTAAATGTTTTTTTCCCCTTTAAATGCATTGAATAATGATTGTCTGAACAGAACTTTTTTTTCAATGTTTTGCTTTAAGACTTTTCTGTTTGTAAAAGGTGGAGGAACCGGCATTCACCTATTGGAAAAAGCCAAATGTTAAATGGAGCCTAACACAAATGCTCCTTTTGTCACTGGTGAAATACAACACTGTGGATTTAATTGACTAGCAGCCAACAGAATAATATACTGCATTAAGTCTTTCTGACTACCCATAGAAGGAATAATAGCACATGTGTGGTAAGAATACATTACTTGGAAATTCTCATTACATTGCGTGTATTTAAGAGTACATGGATTAATTACAGATTTTATACTCCATGTTATCTTTGTTTTTTGTTTTCCATTAAAATGGATGAGCTTATTAGTTCCAGCAGCATCAAAGCGGTTTTGTTTTATTTGCTTTATGGTCATGTGTTGGCACTGGGCTACTGTGTTTGGAGATTCAAATATCAGCCACAAAAGTACACATGGTTAGGACATATAAATATAGTGAGTGTAATTTGGCCTAATTTGCACATTGGAGCAAATTATTAACCTAAATAAGTGTGCATGCACGGCAAGTACCGGTTTTATCTTCTTGATCAGTGTAAAAACTATGCTTTCCTCGTTGTAAATGTGCAGTGTGTCCGTCCTGCCTGTGACACAGCGTGTGTGTGTGTGTGTGTCTGTGGGACTATATGAGTCCTGGACGGAGTGAGAGTGTCATCTGACGTCAATAGGGAAGCTGTTCATTTCTGCAACACATCCGGAAAACTCTCCGCCAAAACAGAACCTGAGGAAGGCACCCCTTATTAATCCACCCGAGTACTTGAACGCAACCTTCCTCTGCAGCAGCCGATGTCGTACAGGTGACGTGACTCCCTCCGCTCCAGACCGAGCGTTACGTTGCGGCTAGAAACACCGGATGCGCCCAGCGGTAACAGGACGGAGACTTCCGTGGAGAAACCCTGTGTGGGGGAATCGTTTCTGTTGTTGCTGACATTTCTGGACACCACAGAATGTAGCAGGCCAGTGGTCAGGTATGTAAGGCTGACTTGTGGATTATCTTTGTAACACGGTGAAGAGGTTTGACGCCACGTGGAGCCCCAGGTGAACAGAGTGGGTTAGACAGGACCTCCCGTTGATAATTAACTGTCTTGAGAAAATTAGTGATTAATAAGTTGCTCAAATGAAATGGAAGCCCATGGCTGCCGCATAGCCCAGTAAGTAATGCTGTTTACTGTATGTACAGTACCCGGAAACGCGCCACTGCTAAAAAAAACCCATCAGAGATCCAGCTGCTATTATTCTGACTTTACAACAAACTTTTTTATTACATTATCTGATTAGTGAAGCCTAAATGAGTGACACAGGTCCGGAAGCTAATTACATAAATTTGGAATTTTGATCAATTAGATCATCAGAAAATGCTGGATTAAATATCAAAACAAACCCTAATGGGACCATTTCTGCGCCCATTTAATGTCTAGGGCGTCATCCATCTGTAATTTAATGCTTAAATTATATCAGGTGTTCTTTTAATACTGTTTTGGAACAGATAATTGTTTATCAGAGTTTTCAAGCTTGATTGGTGAGTTATATTGGAGATATACTCCCTCCTTTTTTTTGGCTTTTCCATGATGGTTTTTGCATGATGTGATAGCTTTTTTCATCATATAAATAAGACTTTGCTATATACCACAGTGGAAAAAAACATACATTTTTATTACGGGCTAATATAATTTTTTGGGAGCATCAATTTGATCCAACCAATGATTAAAAGCCAATAAAAGTTGCTGATTAATGATCAGACTCTAATTATTTGGTTAATCATTTCAGCTTTAATTATGAATCCTTGATTTAGATTAACAGTAACTTTTTCTTTTCGGGAAATCCATATTGTTGAAATGTTGTTGAATTGCATAATAATAAGAGAAAAGACCCTCATGAAATAGTGGGATTCAGAGTCATGGGCATCATGACATAAGTTGGATGTGAAAAACAGTTGCTGTATTAGCAGAGGGAGCAATGCTAACAATGACCAGGAATCTTAATCTCACTTACCAAAGCACTCAAAGAACTGCTCGTCCTCTGCATACAAAGCTAATTTCTCTCTGAGGCTTTTTTATATTCTGCACCAGTTGCAGGTAAGAAGTTACCCAGCTGAGCAGCACAGCAGAAGCATAAATCATGGCAGCAGTGGAAAAACACGTTTTTTCTCCTCATCAGGGAACAGATGTGCTGTTGGGTTCTGCCACGCACCTGTTAATCAGCATATGTAACCCAATCTGTCTCCTTTTAAGACCCCTACAGCAAGCTGCCTGTTCATTCTCACCATAGAAATGCCGGTGAGCTCTGCTGATCCTAACATCCTTCTTATGGTTTTAAATTTGATCACTAGTAATATTAACACAAACCATGCAGTGACCAGATCACAGGCTTGTTTAGCCTCATATAACAAAGCCAGACCCCTCACTCCCCCTTCCAGGGGACAGCTGAAGGGAGCAGCATGTAAGTTACTGGTATGAGATTGTTGGGGGATACTGAAGCCCTGTGATTGTAATAAATGCAGACAACATCTCAACCTAAATTTATCGGTGCTATAAATAAGCCGGGGAGCTGTGCTAGTGGGAGGGATCTCATGCTGTAAATCATTAAAGCCTGACAGATGTGTGACAGATGTGTGGGAAGCAGACAGATGGGGTCGGGCCAAATAAGCAGGGTTGTGTGGTAAAAATCAGTTTGGAATCACTCCATCATCTCAAACACATGCAAATGGATGATAATCTGCTGTACGTAAAGATCATTTCAGCAAAGTGGGTTTAAGAGGAATTTTCACTTCCTGTGGCTCATCCAGCACTGCCTCTCTGATCCAAACTCTGACCAGATGCAAATGTAGTTAATGATAAACTTTTTTTCTTTAGAAACATTTGACAGGCTGCTGAATCGTCCGTCATGAAGAGGCGAACCAACAAGGTGCTAAAAGAAGAAGGCGAGGAGATCTTGTGCTGCTGCGAGTACGTGAACAGGTATGGAGAGCGCAGCCATGTCGCAGCCTGCTGCTGCGACTGTGAGGACCTGGATGATGCCTGTGACAGGTGAGACCAATCTGATGAACACTGAAGCCACAACTAATGTTTATTTCCATAATCAGTTCATTTTCAATTCAAGAAATGTGAAATATTATATATATATGAGACTTTGGCAATTGTCAGACTTGTTTTGTATAAGTCAGCCCCTGATAGATTAAGAATTAGATCAAGTCCTCATTAGTTAAATGATGCGTCTAATAAACAGAGAAAATACAAATGTTCCAGTAACAGAATAATTTGTAACTTATTGTTTATTCATTCATTTATTTTCTGTACCACCTAATATGGTTCAGGGTAACTTTTTTTGTTGTGATTGACTCCCAAAAGGCTACGACAGGATTACCCCAGTGAAATTCCAGCTCTGACTCATTGCTTGATTTGCTTAATTTCATCATTGAAGTCAAGTTAGAGCTTCTACTAGGAATATTAAAATATCCTGAAAAAGATTAAATGTACACATAAACAAATAGTGTGCAAATCAGTATGTTTTAGCTTTTATTTTTTCATATTTTGCTTATTAGGATTTGAAGCTTTAGAAATCTCAAATTTAAAAACTCAGAAAATTAGATTATCACTTGAAATAAAAAAAAAGAAATGGATTTTGGATACAAAATCAGTCAGGCCTCTGAAAGTAAAATCTTGCATCTTCAGTACATAAAATGTACTGGTTTCACCTTTTATGTTGAACTGCCTGAATAAAGCAGCTTTTCCAATATTCAGATTTTCCGACTAGTACCTGTGTTGTATAAAAGCAATTGTGCCAGTAAAAGAGCTGGTTACCAACATGGGCTGGTAATTAAACAAATTATATTTTTGTCCAGGAAATCTGTACATCATCACAAACTTTTTGACTGAATGGAGCTGTGATAGCAGAACTTGATATGACTTTACTAAAAGATACGCGTTTGCTGGTTTAAAAAAAAAAGTTTTCTTTGTTCCCTCAGGTTTCTGAAGAGGGAGGCTCAGAAACCTGAATCCCTGTCACAGGTGGCCGCTCTTGTCTCGGATCGGATTCGCGTGCCCTGGTTCTGGGGTGGAGCCCGGAAATTAGACCTGTCCATCATCCCTCCTCTCATTATCCTCCCGGCGCTGCTGCATCTGGCTGCTCTCCACTTCCTGCTCGGCCTTGTTGTTCTGATGGCTCTGCCCGGCCTGGTGTTGTGGTATTACTTCTTCACCCACCGCAAAAAGGGACGGACGCTCTTCTTCCTCAGCCTGGCCCTTTTCTCCCTGGCATACATGTACTACTTGTTCATCACAGAGGTTTTTCCACGTGGGGATGTCGGTCTGCTGGAGCTGGCGGCTACAAGTCTAGGGGTCGTTCTCACTCTGCTGGCGCTTGTCCACACCAAGAGGGATCCCGGCATCGTTCGGCCAAACCAAGAGGAAGTCCACAGCACGGTGACGTATTACAGCCCCCTGGCAGACAGTGACTCTTCTTTCAATGGGGGGAGAAAGGACGTGATGCTGACGGCAGCCAGCCGGATGGGTCCATCGGAGCAGGAGGGGAAGGAGCTGAGAGAAAACGAGCGGAGGAACTGGTGTTCGGTCTGCAGGGTGGAGCGGCCTCCGAGGGCGGGGCACTGCCGGATCTGTGGGGTTTGCGTGCTGCGTCTTGACCACCACTGTGTCTGGTGGGATTTATTAAAATGTTTCTACATCATTGTCTCACATGTCGAACATGGTTTGTTTTAAGAAATCTGATTAGAAAAAGGCAGATGTTTGTTAATTTCTTAAAGAAATATTTGTTTTTCTTTGAAAGGGGAAGTTTGGTATTTTGCAACCTCGACCTATTTTCTAGCATGAAGTACTATCATTTACTCACCCAGACAGTTTTGCTGTAACTTAAACTCCTTCGGGAGATATAAAGATCCACTTGTGATCAGCGTACATCCAGTATAATGGGAGTGAATGGGGCCAGCTTGCGGAGCCTCTAAATACGGCAATTTCTGCCACAAAACTCCTTCATTTCACCAATGTGTTGTTATGAATCGCCGGTCTGATCCCTCTAAATTCGTATAATCGCAGGACGATGTTGGCATGATGCTTCTCTTGCTGATATGTGTATTCCTGCTTGTGTATGTGGAGTGTAACCTTAGGGTCTGTCTGCTTGTGTGTGTACTTGTGTGTGTTTGTGCATCCCCCCCCTGGTGGTACCGGGCAAGGATTAACAGCTGCGTGGGACAGGCCAATCACTTCAGCTTCCTGCTCACGCTCATCTTCTTCCTGTTGACGTCGATGTATGGCATCAGCCTCGTGCTGCGGAGTGTGTGTCCGCAGCAAAAAGTCCTGACGGCCTTATTTTACTGCCCGGGCGTCTACAGCCAGTACAGGTACTACTGAGAGCACTCACACATAATGGGCTGCTTACACAGGGATGGGTATGTGACCAGTACAACCAGTTTCTTTCATATTGGCTATTTTCAGCCACATGTAAATATCATAATGTCAGATATCAAATGTGGGCTGTTTCGTGATAAATTTAATCCCAGTTAAAAGCTTAGACTTCAGATGGATCTGAAGCCTGTTTTCCCTAGTGATGATATCAGATTTCCACAGATATATCTATTTTTAAATGTCATTTTCTAGAGACAGAGCCAACCCACCAATTCAAATAACAGTCCTACTGGTAGATGTATCAACATTGTCCCAAAGCAGAAAGGGTACAGCAAGTCTGACCTGCCGTACAAACTTTAAATAGGGTGATAAAATGTTACTGTTTATATTACCTCTGGTAATTTCTGATTGCACATTACTCAGACATGCATCAATTAAGATGGATAATATGTGAATAAGTCATGTTAGGTTTGTAACTGAAAGCCTAAATACATCCCCATGTAACACAATGAACCCAAAATCAGCTGCTTGCTTTAATCTTCAGGCTGGAGAACATAGAGCTTAGTTTGCTAAGTTCTTTTACAATTTTTGTCAAATAAGAGTTGACTTGTAGAGAAAATGAGAATGAGTCATGCAAAGTTAGAGAAAAGTAGAAATGTGGAACTGAGCATAACGAGTTCTGTTTAAAGTCCCTGAATATGGCCGATTATATAATGTCCACATTTACTTCATTATTAATGAGAAAAATAAAAGATTAATGACTATTTGTGATTCATGTCTCAAAAAACTATATTAGCATCGAGCCATTACCCTAGACATAAAAACTTTTAAAGACACAAACTATACATTTTTTTTAATATCTTGGATTTTGATGAGATTCAAATAAAATTACTTTTGTACAAGTGAAATAAAAAATGTTTTTATTACCTGCAGATAGCATTATTGTTAAATGTATCCATATTTTCAGACTTTTGCCAAAACTAAACAATCTACTGCTACTTCACTGTTAAGTTCTAGTTAGATAAATTCTAATTGATTAAAAAAGGCTGTGAAAAAATGGCAAACCGTTTCTCTATACATAAAACAGATTGTGCATTAGTGAGTCTTTATAAGCAAGTTTTTTTAATGCATATAGATGCAGAACGGATGCCGTCCCACTAAAACCTTCATGTTTTTGCTAAAAGCGTTTCAGGAAATTGATATATAATGAATAAGTTTAATCAGAGTGCATAACTAATCAAATATATTGTAGCATCTTGTTCATATTGTATGAAGCTTTTCTAGTGGTACTATTTGTTCAAATGCCCGGTGATTAGTTTGAAATTATATGTCTAAAATAAACATCTGTGTTCAGATGGTAAAAAGGAGTGAAGGAGAAGCAATTAAGCAAAACTTTATTCTTTTAACTGAGATATCTAGGAGCATTTTGACATTTTTACCAGAGTTTTTCTTATAAGTTCTTGCAGGATATCAAGCTTCTGTCAATTTTAAGGGATCATTGTTTGCCTATTGTGCTTTTGGAGAAAGGCTTTGATCTGTTTTTGCTTGGAGCAACAAAAGAGATGTGACATGGTTAAAATCCACACACGTTACTGTGTTTAAGATTGATCCCTTTTTCTCTGTTTTGCAGCTCTGCGCTGTGTTTCACGTGTGCGTGGTACAGCAGCATCGTGACTGGGGGGCTGCTACACTTACTGGTCGTGCAAATCATCAACATCAGCTACAATGTGACTGAGCGCGAGGCACGGACGGCCCTGAGAGAGAAAACTGCCCGCAGAGCCTACTGGGGACTCGTTGTGGACACCGGTGTTTACTCTCAAGGTTTCCGTGGCAACTGGTCTGAGTTCATGACCATGGGAGGGAAACTAAGCCTGCCTTCTCCCACAGACCTGGTTTAGCTGCTGTATCTGTTTCTGTCCACCGGATGGCAGCATGGCCCCTTTATCCAACTTAAACCCACCCTCTCCTGGTGACGGCAAACCTAAGAGTTGTCTGGAGCTCTGTCATCACTGCTTGAAGATGCAATTGCAGCTCCGGAGTTGCACCGACTCTGACACTTGACAGTAACAACTTTGCACTAAGTAACATAGATCCACTGCCATTAATGTCACTGACAACTGGCATCTCATCTATGCAGCTGTATCCACCCCCTCTCGAATTAATTCGCCCACCACTGCCGCCTCGTTCTCATCAGTCATTCAAATGTCACTCTCTCCTTCACTCCAGATGCCTTCCTGCAGCCGCAACATTGACTTCATGCTTCTGCTACATCCTAGTGCCTTGGTGGAAGATGATAAACAAGAAACGCACAAGCCGAACAATACCCGTTGGTTATCTTTTTAGTTTTTTTAATGAGCTGAAGAACAGATGCATATGGTTTTATATGATCAGGAATTGTTGGTTTGCTCACTCTACCTCCTCCAGCTCTGTCTGACAGCACTTTGCCTTACTTGTGAAATTCTTCATGGATATTAGAATGAGTATCAGTCACACCATCATGCTAATTTAAGAACTTGAGAAATGGATGGTGACAATGTATTCATAGTTAATTGGTCTGTTTTAGCTGTAAACAGACTTAAACATGAAACTTCTTTGGGTATATCTAAAGAAAGATGAATTAACTAGTTCACTTTTAATTGCTGTCAGTGTGAGCTTGATAATCAGCTTTTGGTTCATTTTCACAGTCACTGCTTGTTTGCCCTTTAATAGAAAGAAATATTTTCTTTGTTTCCAAATAACTTTATTTGTGCAACTGTCTGCATGTGTTTTTTGAATGGGATGAATTTTATTTATCTTTAATAAATGAAGGTGAGAACCTCATCTGCGATTTGCCTGTGTGGGTTTACAGTTGGTCACGCCTTACGGTGGATGGTGGCAGAAATCGGGCAGAACCTCCACCACTTTACGGATCAGCTTCTCGCGCCGCCTATCCCTCTCCCTTTCCTTGCGCAGCACACATGGAAGCTTCCTCCAGGCCAGGAAACATCGTCGTAGCACCCGTCTAGAATTTAAACAGATGGAAGGACAGACGGGAACAGAGCAAGTGAGCAATAACAAACTGGATTATAGAGACCTTTAGCTTGAAGACACCTAATTAGTTTTCACGTTATTTGGGGCTTGTTGACAGTGGCAGCTGGGCAGCCAGTGGGAATTCACCAGTAGCCCGTGGTCATTCAGCAGACCTCACCTTATGGCTGAAGTTTATTAATATGTTGTATTGACAGAGAAATTAAATATTTTTACCCTCAATTATGAAATAGAGACTATAAAATATTTGTAGTTTTGATCATATATATTGCATTTGTTATGCTTGCTTTAAAATGAATATCTTCTAAATATAGATAAATATAGAAATAGATTTCTCTTAATATTAACTTTTCTAACTAGAAAATTAGACTTTTCCTCCACTTCTACAACTGGTCAGAATTAGAAATTTATAATTAGAGCTGCAAGCACTGATGATGAACGGCTTTTGCACCTTGGCAGCACTCCGGCCTGTGTTGCGACACACACCTCCACACGTTTGCACTCAATTTGGTTCTTGAGTGTCGAGGTTGGAACTTATCAATATTAAAAATATCTCCGGTGTAAATCAGCACAGCATTGAGTAACAGCAACTTCCCATTTTTTGGTGAAGGACTAGGCTTCTATAAAACTGCATTGAGGTATTAAAATGATGTTTTTCTGAAATGAATGCCTAGAATTGGCTTAGAAGAATAATTTCGGCTATAAAACATGAAGGTTAATTCAGAATCTGTCTCTTCTCTAAGCTCTCTCCAGTCAGCAAAAGTCAGTCCTATCATGTTTACTCTTGTCAACTCTTTATGCAGTGCCATAAAGAAAAGGTGATATGGGACGGGAACATTTCTGAAGGTGGGTTTCTCAGACTTTCGATGCTTCAAGGCAGTGATGGCTACACGAATGTACATGAATAATATCATTGTGCCATCAAATGCATCAGATCAGCAGAGTTTACAGTCAGACTTATATGTTGTGTTTTGTGCTTTAAAACGTCAGCAAACTAATAAAATGGTTACTTTAAACTAAGGTGTATAAGTTCCTGTTGGCTTTGGACTATAGGATTTTTCTCTATATCTAGGGATGTAGAATAATTGTACCAAATCTCATGAAGATTCAGACTCTGGCACTAACTTGAAGAGATATAAAACTACTATAAGGAAATAACGACAAAGGAAATTAAATTGAGCTCAACTAAGTAAAAAGGGATCCTTAAAGAAAACCAAAATGACAACGATGGGAGGCTACAAAGGGACATAAAGTGAGTAAACTGATGATTTAAGGAAAAAACATTTACATGATACAGGAACCTGTGATACTAAATGATGATAAATTATACTGTATCTTTGTGGTTGGATCTCTTTTAGTCATTGTTTAGCATCGTGGTGGATAAACGAGGGGCCAATTGTCTCAGATATTTAACGAACTAGCAAGAAGATGATTTCAACAATGAACATCTGTTCTGGTTCTGATGAAAAAGAAAGTGGGCTTGGTTCTCATCGCAGCAGTTCTTGTCATACCGACATGATGCATGTCGGTGCAAATCCTTCCAACCTGATTACACATCAAAATGTCTTTATAATAGGGCATTTAATCATTCTGAGTCAAGAAGACAGTGGGGAAATTATTCATCTGAAGCACAGCTGATTGTAAAAATCATGGACCAAAGCTCCTATATTTCATATGTATACTAATCTGAGCTAATTGCTAGCAAATCAAATTTAAGATTAGCAGTGGATAATCTTGAAATAATTACATTTCCTATAGAACATGCCTTTGAAGTCTTTACATTAAATTAGTCTTTGTCCTAAAGGCTTAAAAGAATTGTAATTTCTGGATATACTAGCAAAATTTCAGCTGATATTGCATTTTAAAAAAGCAATTTCATTTTAACAGGTTGTTAAATTCAATATAACACCTGCCAGTGTCGCATTACTTCAAGATCCATTCAGCCATTCAGTGAACATATGGCAAAGTCTGAGGAAGCAGACCTGCTATTGTGCTCGTCAGCCAGCTCCTGACGGTCCCACTCCACCAGCCTCTCCTGGGTCACATGATCCAGTAATGCCAGCAGAAACCTCCTCATAGTACGTCTGCGATAGAAACGCTCGGCTCGCTCCTCCTCAATCATCCACATGTCTCTCAGCTGAAACACACCACATCACTTAGGGACAAGCATGTTGTGAAAGAAGTAAAATCCGTCTGAATCTATTAGAAGCTAAAAAAAAATGCTGCTAAGTGTCATGTGAGCCATTTTTTTCAGCAGTAAAATTCACATGATAGTGAAAAAAATGGAGATTGGTCAAAACATTTTTAAGATTTAGCACCACAAAACAAGAATGAAGAGATTAAGATAAGGTGTTGATGAGCCATTCCTGATAGAATAGCTAGAGTTTGTGTAAGTGCATAGATGCAGGTTTGTACACACTCTCTTCCAGCAGCTTAAGCTCCTCCGAAGCAAAAAGTGCTGGTGCAGTTGGTCAGCTAAAGCCTCTTTCTTAGACTGGGACTCTCTCGCTGATTGCTGCCACCTCACAACGCACCGCCTCAGGAGGAGGAGATTGTGATGATTCTCAGCCAGCTGGTGGGGAGTTAGGGGCAGAAAAAAGAAGGAACACTCATTCATATGTGCCAGGTAGAAACAATAGAGTGCACGGGATGAAAAAGCACCTGTCTTATATCTCGCTGTGAAACATATAAGCACAGCATAATTTCTGAAAATCTGAATTTACAGATGTTTCTTTAGTGTTTCATAGAGTGGATGATAGAGATGGCTGCCTGTACAGCATGTACTTTGTGGGGAAAATATGCTCATATTCAGGTATTAATGAATTGGAATGATGGATTAAAAAGATTACCAGAGTATAATTAAATGCAGAAAAAGTGTAAATACTTAATAGGAAAGTATAAATAGAGAATGAACTAAAAATTGTAAAATTCTTTAAAGTTTTGGAATTTTCAAAAGTTGCTATAATCTTCCTTAAATTTATTGAATGCAGCAATAAATACATGTAGAATTAAACACATTAATAAATAAGTAAAAATAAAACATAAAACAATGACTGTAGAAATAAATGTTGTTTTATGTGCATTAATAATTATAGAAACAAATGAATAAATGATTAAATACATAAAATGCTAAAAAATGTATTTAATATATAATCTCAATATTCAATTCTAGAATTCTGAATTATATTGGATTCTGATAATAATTTTGATCCTCAAACTATCTTAAGTCTCACATGCATCAGTTTAGCCCTTCCAAAAAAGCTCAGTCTGCTCTGATTGGTCAGCCACTTAATCAGAAATTAATTAAATGCCCAACAACTTGGGGACAGTTGAATAAAACTATGTGCTGTTTCTTTTACCAAAACTGTGAACACACAAAGAAGAAATGTACATACAAATGCATCAAAGTAGATCAATAAGGCCAAATCTACACAAGGCTGATATCCAGCTGCATATCAAGCCTGACTTGTGCCACAAAGTTACATCTATCTGTGAATATCTTCTCTAGTTATTGTTGCATTAGAGGTCTTTCAGCAGTGACAGAGCAGCTCGGGATTGTTCCACCTCACTGCAGATATTCATAGCCTCCACAAGCTGTCTAAATTATGAAAACTGATACAAAACAAAATCAGAAAAACTCGCTATCCTAATTTTTCTGTGGAATTGCCTTTTGCCTAATTGCCCCCTACGATTATTTATCAGCTATTCCAGGCGTGAATTTCTGTGAAAATGTATGAATGCATATATTGAAAAATGAGCAAGTGAATACCAGTTTGTGAGCAGGAAACTGTACATCTCATTTTTGTGGGTACACATTCTTCATACATGTGGACTCTGCCTATTTTTGATGGATGCAAACAAATCACTGTAGATATGATGTAAATGTTATACAGGGATGCTCCTGGACCACTAATAACATATTTGAGATGGATTAAGAAGACGTTCTTGGAATGTGTTGCTTTGCAAAGCTCCAAAAGTGCATATAAAGGATAATCTGAGCTTCTTAATTTAATTTTATCATTTCCTGGCTGTGTCCAAGCAAGCAGGCCCATGCTACATGTGCCTTTAATTATTCAAACCAACAATTTTTAGCTGGAGTTTTAGTTTTCTGAGCCAAACTCAAAGCTGGAGGTCAGAAGTTCCGTCCTTCGTTTTTATTCAGTGGAGGGCATAATAACTGTGTGTCACTCATTGTGCACTGGCAGCTGTAATGAACAGGACGGGTGATTTACCTCCATGTTGGCATGTCTGAATTCAATAAAACGTTTCCAGGGTGCCAGACCTCGCCATAGCAACAGCGTTTTGTGGTAGTGTTGACAGGCCAGTGTCATGAGCTCCTGCTGCCTTTTCATGTGCCTCTGTTTTTCCTCTTCCCTCTGCACTGACAGGAGACATTTTTTTAAATCTCCTGTCACCGGAAAGGCTCGATATGTCGTGTATCAACTTTTCTGTGAATGTCAATAATTTGCAAAGTACACATCACCTCTCTTTCAAGCCTCTTCTCCTCTCTGCGCTTTTCCCCAGCCTTGCGTTTCTCCTCTTCCTCCTCCCTCTGCCTCTGCTCCTCAGCAGCTTTCAGCTCAGCCTGAAATATGTGCGTGTGAGCTTGATATTGTTAATGTTTGTGAGTCCCTGAACAATAACGCAGAGACAACTTACCAGCTTTTCCTCTTCTTTCTTTCTCTTGAGTTCCTCAATCTCTTTCTTTCGCTTTGTGCGTTGTTGTGCGCGAGCCTCCATGGCTTCAGAGAAACAGAAAAGTTCACACTTTACTTTCTGGCCGTTCAGCAGGAACCAAACATGAAACCATGACGTCAGATGGCTCAGAAATCAAATCAAATCAATCAAATAATCGAAATACATCATTTCAATGCCCACAAGGTAGTACCCAGAGATCTTGATAGGTTTGTAATGTTACCAATAAAAATCACAGTCCCAGAGTGGGTTCTTCAGTGAGGAGAAATTCAACCAGTGAAGTCTGAAGGTTATTGGAAAAAAAAATGACTCCATGGAAGACATCTCCAGAACTTCAGGCTGACGTGGAGCAATCTGTACCAGCACTTTCAGATTATACCATATGCTGCACTCTGAACCAAATAAGCCTTGATGAGTAAAGACCATGAAGGACACTGTTACTGAAAGAAAGGGGGATGTCGGATGGGGCAGGTGTACCATTAATGAACATAGACAAAACCATTTTCTTTCTAGGATAATATTTCTATGGAGAAAGAAATCAAAAAGGAGCTCTAGAAGGAAGGCTTTAATATATTATGTAATTTAAATGTCATTTTAAGAGTATTAATGAAGCTCACAAGAAAATAAATAATCTATTTTTTAACCTTTAGTTATAATAAGGCAAAGTTATGTATGTGATTAGTATCGTATGCTGGGGATTTCACAGCAATAGGAAAAGTCTAAGCCATGCTAACTGGGTAAAATTGTATGTTAATGAGAGAAAAATCAGCTCGTAAGGTGAGAAGTCCGTCCCCTTCTGGACCTCAAGTCATCCTGGTTTATTATAGTCTGAATCTGTTGAGAGTTTAACTCCTTCGCTGCCAGTTCAGTTAAAGGCTCTTCTTAACTCATGTTGACGGTATAAATATAAATATTTAGAGATATTGCGGGATCATGGGTGTGGAAAAGTCACCAAAAAGATGGATGCAGGGGAATGTGGGATGCAGAGATCAGCATTACTGCTGATAAGGACAGTTGTGCAGAGCCACACTATATGAAAAAATGGTGGGAGAGTGGATACAGCTCCTTTGTCTCTTTGTGGGTGCAGATAAATTCTGTGAAAATGTCATTTGATATGAAGAACATATTTCTGCACAAGATTTGCCAACTGATATTTAAGCGTGGTGCTTCAATGTCTGTTTATGAAAGTGCTGTATGTTCTCATACTGACGTACACATTATGTATTAATGGAAACGCTATCTATTTAAAGCTTTAATTATTTTTTTTAAAACCACTTGTATTAATAATGGAAGTGCAGGCAAAAGTTTGTTCAAAAAGTCAAAGGTCAGAGCTGCAACAGAAAGGATATCCCAAAAGAGGCAATAGAAGATGGAGATTTGGAATGAAGCAGGTCATTCCTTTCTAACAGACCTGCAGGCAGCATTACTGATATCACATTTATGCAGCAGAGAGTTTAACTGCATAATGATGCAGATTGTGGGATGGGGAAGACTATAACCGAGGGTCTGTTTAATATCAAGCCGGATGGGATTGAGTCGAATGTTCCGAGATGGATAAACTGAGGCTTATAAGAGAATAAGTAGTGGTAAAAGTGTGGTGCATTCTGTGTGTTGGTCATTTTGTTTGGGTTAACACATATTGATCGTTGAATTTAGAGAGGAGAACCAGCCCAGGAGTGGATTAAAATGACTTACTTAAAACATGAAAAGTAAAAGTAAGGTCAAATGTAGCAGTTTGAGAAGTGTATGAGTTGAATGCATTTGCCCAAGTCTTTTTTGACATCATAATGTACTGAATGTATATTATTTTAAGTGAACAGAAAAAAAAAATGTTGCAGTGGCACAGCGGCTGCTTTCCTGTGTCCAGATATATTGGCTGTATCAAAGGAATGATAAAATCAAAGCATTACTAAGGCATTGAAGAGAGAAATGTTTCACTCAGTGTCAGAAAAGCGTGTTTGATGTAAAGGTTTTGGGTTTATGTGACAAGACACTGATCCGGAGCACAGATTTAACATTAAAAGGGAATAGCTGAAAAGTAAAAATACCAGCAATGACACCTGATCTACATGATGCAAACATTAAAGAGCTTGAAACAAACATCACTTAGAGGCGGTTTTGGAATCACCTGTTAGTGAGGTGGTGTTTGGTTTTACTGAGCATTTCCTAGTTGCCTGAACAGTTTGCTTAAAATACCATGTTTGACAAACAGCACAAAATCGATTCATTACATGTATATAAAAATTTGAAAGAACATTGCTGAAACTCTAGGATTAGAAAACAAATACCACCAAAGACTATGGAATGAAGAAACACACAGGTTTCTGTCTCTGCTCAACCTGTAACTTGTGAGTTTGTGGACATATTCTGGTGTTTAGTTTGCAGACTGATGGAACTTTCAGACTGACCTGTGATGACGGGATGGGGGCTTGTCTGCCGTAGAATAGTTTTCCTAGAAGGTACAGTTTGACTGTGAGGTTCCCCTGCAGCCCTTGATACTCTGTAGAAGTGATGATGGCAAGGACAAAAGCGACAACCTGTCATAACTCTGCATGCTCATAGCAACCTGATCTCTACCTGACAAACTTCATTCAGAAGGATGTTTCCAAAAGGCAAACATACTGACATCAGACTAGTCATAGCAATGAAAATAAGGCTCTGATGCATACTGGAAAGTCTGTTTCAGGAAGCACAATTTATACACTTTTGTCCAACTATCTACTTCTTAAAAATATTTCTGTAACCAGTGTTTCTTAATATCACTTCATATTTCAATGGAAGTAGGACTTTTTTTTAATGGAGAGCAGTAGTGGCCCTAATTAATCTTTTTTATAGCCATTGTCTAATAGACTTTTATGCAAATCTGTGCACACTTAATCAGATGTTGCCTAGTTTGCATATTCAATTTCATTATTACAATTAGCCTTTTCACCCATAGCTTCTTCTCTTAATTTTGGTGGGTATACTATTCCTTGTTACTTATGTATTTAACAGTCCTTGCACATAGTTTTTCTCCATGGAAACATTTCTGAACCATTTTAGAAATATTCATATGAAAACTGCAAATGTTACTACAAAAGTCTTATCTTATGTTTCTGTACAGTGCAGCAGTCATCCATCAGTCCTGCATTCATCCATCTGCTCTCTATATTTCAACCCAAATTCTAACACATTAGCCAAGGAGACTGTGACTTTTTGGGAAACTGCTGCATAAAGTCTGAGTGACCAGATGTTGTTCTTCGCAACTATTCACGTCAGTTTAATGGATTATTGTGGCATGACTCACAAATGTTGGTTTAACACCTTATAAGTTTACCGTCATATTTTTACATGTAAAAATGTGATGACTTTTAACCGCTTTTATCAGGAACACAATGGATTACAGACGGTGAGAAGGGTTTTCTTGGCCCGAGAGGGAGAGATCATCTTTGGCCGGTAAGTAATCTATAAAGCAGTTGTAAATGATTTATTATCCCGTCAGAGAGGAGTATGTTATAACTTTTCACGTCTTGAATAAGGATGCCTTATGTAACAGTCAGCCCTAAAAACTGCTTTCAAGATTTGGTGGCTCGGAGGTGACACAGATACAAAAATCAGCCAATTTACTCCTGCTACTTTGAAGATGATTTTCGGTGGCTTAAATTTTTTATCATGTGCAGCGAGCTTACCTCTGCTCCCTGTGGCCGGAGTTGTGGCTCTTTGGTTTGAAGCCCTCTGGCACTGATAGCTGGGTAAGCTGTGCAGTTCCCTCCGTTTCCAGCTCCACACCCTTAATGTTCTGCTTTTCCTTCAGCCGGGAAATTTGCTCCTGCTGCTCCTTCAGTAGCTTTCTCTGTTGTGTGATGATCTGCTGCTGGATAGTGTGTCTGTTTTCAAACTGGCTGACCGGTGACACCCTTCTTGTTGAATCGGTGAGGACCTTGCCCTCCATTCTCTGACATGCCTTTTGTAACTGTGCAGCAGAAGGTACTGTGTGGCACCGGGTCACCTGCCACGGGTGAAGGGCCCGCGACATGGTACCCACTGAAGTCTTCTCCTGATGCGCTGCAGAATTGTCAGGGGCTAAATTGCTTGATCTGTGAGGAACCTTGTAAAAAAATAATAACAGAGCAGAGAAGATGGGATTATACACGGGAAAATCAACCTCGACAAGGTCTGCAAAGAGCCTCGGGGAAAGAGGGAGTTTAGGTTAATCTAAGAATCCAGTTATAAGCAGCAGAGGCTTTATTGAAAGTAAAGCCCTTTCCCTGACCTTTCCCCAGTGAATTTTTGCATCTTTAACTTCATGCCCCGTTTCTTGAGACACCCCTACATCTCGGTTGGGGTATTTCCATGTAGACTTACAGTAGATTTAACCAGGAAGTACAAAGACAAGGAGGAGGGCAGTGGTTGAACTTGATAAAGTGGAAAACTTTCCATATGCTATGTGCCCTCCTGGTCTTCCTCTCACCCTCTCCCCACAATATAAATATTTTATCAGCAAAGTTTTCATCTTCGCTGACAAGTTGAGTGAAATTCAGTCTCGCCCATGCTAAGAAAAGTTAGCGGGTAATGTTATTTAAATGAAATCCCAAACTTATTTATTGGCTCGATTATTAAATCTGCTGCATGCCCCGTTAAGGGCAGAGCTTAAGCTTTAGTTATGCTTGTAACCTTCGGGGTCATTCTCTAAAATATGGTTCATCAGGTTGCATTCAATGGGAGGCAATAATGTAGAGATTGTTTCTTTGCTAAAAATTTGTGAGTGCACCTCTCTCACATTCAGTGCTGTCTCAGACTGGCTCAGTGGGGCTGTTACTGGTTGATCAGAGGGGCTTTCTGTGGCTGTGAGTTTGCCTGCAGATGCAGCACTTAGTAAGACAGCCATCTTGCTTTTGATCTCCTGCTGCTGAGCCCAAAGTTCCCGTTGCTGCTTCTCCGCCCTGCACCATAGATGCCACTCATTCAGACACCGTCGTAACAAACGCCTTCGATCACTTCCCACTGCCAGCTGGTGCTGCCTGGATGAAAAATAGATTAGATCCCTTGTTTTCCTCAGTTAATCACAATATAAATGTTCTCAATCAATGAGTAGTAGTCTTAGTTGGGATATTTATGGTTTGTTACACCGTGCAAAATCTTTAAAATCTATATTTTTGCTTCCTGCCTGTTTTCTTTCCGCAGTGCCTCCTCTGTGCTCGCCACCTCTCGCTGCTTTCTTTCTGCCCATACCACTGTTCGCCATGCTCGCCATGCTTTCAGCTGCCTTCTCCAGTTGCACAGGGCCACAGCCTTGCCCAGGCATAGCTTTCGGTCCATCGCCACTGAATACCAACCGGAGAAATGCATCTGCAGATACTAACAAATGCACAGAAATGTACATATACAGAACCACAAGTAAAAGAATCGACATAAAAGCAGTATGTCGCATCAAGCGCTCAGTCTCCCACACATTCACAGTACAGGCAGCTACTGTACCTTCAGGTTGCTCATGTACACTTTTGCTTGAATCTTTTTTTCTTGGTGCAGTCGCTGGGTTTCCTGCTGTGGCGGCCGTGTGAGAAGTGTTGGAGCTGGTTGGAGGCCAATGGGCTCCCTCTGCACTTCAGCTCTTTCTCTGTACAATAAACAATCAGATCGTTCTTAGTCTGAAACTTTTTCCTGTGAGGGATCACAAAGACTGCCAAGATTGTTATATTTCAAATCCTGTATCTGTGATGGTAAGAGACTGCTATTGTGACCTGGATGGCTTGCATGTGTGATTTGGATTTTGGAGCAACGTATTTTCATTTCCAGGAGGAGTCTTGTTTAGTTCAGCAAGACAATGCGAAACCACATTATTAACATAACATGATTATGAATTACTAAAAAAATGGGTTGTAAATGGGCCCGTCTGCAGCCAGGATGCTATTGAAAGAATGGGTGCAGCAGCACATTGGGTAGAAATTTTATTCAGAAAGACCTATAATTTGGCCTATGAATCACTGGCACTTCATTGTAATTAAAAAATCCTATAAATAAAGTGTCTCTTAGTTTCTGTAGTTGTTATGTTTACATGCCTTTTCATCAAGTTTAATTAAATACAGTCTTTAATTGATGTACATGCATTCTGTTTTAATCATATTGTGCACAGCTTCCCCGCCTTTGTAGAGGCTGGCCTTTAACCTGACAACAAAACCATGTAATGAACACGCTTTTAGAAAAACATGGGAAATAACTTTCAGTTTGTCCAATAATCCAACCTGACGAATTCAAACCTTTTCAATACTTTGGTTTCATGATGTAGAACATGACAAATAACATTTCTATCATCCTTATACTGTACTGAGTGCTTTGCAAGCTACTCTGAATATTTTCAGCATTCTTAATGTCTTATATTGAGTCAAAATATTTTCATGTCATCTTGTGTTGCAGAGTCATTTTTCTTTTAAAACTCATTCTATGAACCTTCCCACCACAACTCATGGCCCTCCATCCTCCATTTACTTTTAAAGTGTTTGGTGTCATGTGAGTCTCCACTAATACTCGTTCATTCTAAAGGTATCATTTCATCTTTATAACCAGTGACTTTACACAAAATGTTCCTTGTGGAAGATTATTTTATGATATTTTCAGTTTAAAAAAGTGCAGAAGTGTGACAGCACAGACATACAGTAGATGGTAATACGGCAGCATGCCCTCTGCCAACACACAGGGTCTCATCACCACCAGTTCTTTAGGGAATAAAGTAATCAATTAAGTTTGCTAAAGGAGAGAATCAGACTATAAAACGTCCAATCACATAAGAGATTGAGAATGACTTTAAGTGATTGGGCCTGATTGCTTTGAAGAGCATACCTCTGTCGGACGAGATTCTCTAGGCCTCTCCTATCGTCCATCTGGCGTCGCAATCTCACCATCTCCTGTTGCACCATCTCTTCCTGCCTACGTTCCTCCTGCCTCTTCCTCATCTCCTCTTCTCTCTCCCTCCTCTTCGCCTCCTTCATGGCATCCCGCTGGGCCTCCCTCTCTCTCTGCCGCCTCTGTCTCTCGGCCTCCCGCCGCGCCCTGTTCTCTCGCACCTCCAGTGGAAATCAGTAGCAATTAGCGTTAACTGAGAACACAACATGAGTGCCCATCATTGCAGCTGATTCACTCAGGAAAACCAACTCACTGCATTTAAATCTCTCAAGCCGAGGTTTGGCACAAGACGTGTGTGTAAGTCACATACCTGCTGGTGGCGGGCTTCCATGGTGACAAACGGGTCTCTGAATCTCTTTTTTGTTTCTCTGTCGTCAAGTTCAAGTTCCTCCATCGTCCCAGAGTCCACAACTTCATGCTCCATTAGATCGTGTAGGAAGTTGTTAACAGCCGATTGTTCTTCCTCTTCAGCCAGGCAGTTATAAAGATCTTTTTATTGCACAAGGAATGTGAAAGAGATATAACGAACATTTAATGAACATTAGTTCTGTATATCATTTATTATAAGCCTCTGAGAAACTTTGAAATAAACCATGCTTAGATGAATTGAGAAGCTAAGTCATAATTGTACCATCAAAGTTGTTGTATGTGAGTGCAGAAGGTTGGGTAGTAGCTTGGTGTGATGTCTCAGCGGAGCAGAAAAGGTCATCTTCATCTTCCATCTCCAGCTCCACTCGTAACTTACTGTTCAACCAATCACCCAGAAGAGATTGAGCTGCAAGAATCAAACATGTTTTTCTTTTACAAAGAATGTACGTGTATGATTCACATTTCCTTGTTTCATCAGTCATAGCACACTCTCCAGAGCCTGATGCTGCAAAACAGGACCAGAGCGTGATTCTACCACCATGGTAGTTCACACTATTTGATCTCATTTGATCCTTAAACCATTTAGTTTGTTGAAGAGCAGGGACTTCTTTGGTGCAGTGCCATTTAAAAAATAAGTGTGAACAATAATTGATGTCAGAGAGGCCTTAAACTGCACTAGGTTTCTTCTTTGATTTGCTTTAGTTTGTCTGACTGTGGTTCGGTGGAGTCCAGACTCTTTAGAAAATTCAAAAACAGTAAGAAAAAGGTAAACTTTAAAAAAAAAAAATCTCCAGTAATCTCCCGTATTTTTTCTGTGTTTCGATTCCAGAAACATGAGTGATTATAAAACTTCAATATATTGGCAGGAAACCGGTCAATCTGATAAATGGCTTAGATTAAGGTCTGATTGAAAGGGGAATTTGTGAGGACTTAAGAGACAACCAACCTGTATCCTGAGTCTGACAGCACTTACAAGAAGCTGTGATGTGAAAATACAGATTTTTAGAGAAAGAAATCCACAACTATTTTTTCTTCTATCGAGGGTATTTTCAAATTCATCATATTAAATTATTTTAGAAAACATTAAGAAACATTTTAACACCAAGGTTTATCATTAAGATAAGGAACGATAAAGACATTAAATTTAAATAAAATAATTTTGGCAGCTGCTTGTTCACTTTCCTTCCCTCATACAATATCATCCTAATGATTTTAACCTGATTTTACCTTTAAATGATTTAAGAGATCTCCATGCCTTTTAGTATATATCTGACTCATTTTCTATACTTGATTTACATGTTATTTATATTTTATTTACACAGAAATGATTATCATATTCATTGAGAAAATTCAAAAGGGTTACTTTTTACTCCCTGCTGACAAATTACACTTCTATACAGGACATCTTTTTTTTCTTTTAATGGCTTGACCTACCTTCACTGTAGGCATCGTCATGATCTCTTAGCTGTTCTAAGCTTAGTAAAGGCACAGCTACTTTGCCGATTCCTGAATGATGTTTCTTGTGCGAGAAAACCTCAGAGACAGCAAACTCCGAGGCCATCTCTACCCGCTAAAGACAAAAAAGAAAATGTCCAAAGTCCCAAAAGAATAAGCAAAAATGAAACAATATGAACGCTGAAATTGCAACCAGATCAAATGAGTTCTCACCTTTCTCCACTGATCAATATCACCATTCTTCTCAGACAACTGTTTTGGAAAAAAAAAATAACAAGAGCTTTTTGAAAGAAAGACTAACGCATCAATAAAAATGCCCCCGTGGTCACTTAAGACTGCTGGAGATACTGTGTGCAAATTGCAGCTGAGCCAAGGGCCTGATGTCTGCAGATTATGTCACAGGAAAGCTTAGCTATTGCCTTAAATCTGAAGATTATTAGAGAATCATTTCCCAGACTTAAAAACGTGAGTGCTTCACTGGTAGCAATTCTATATCAGCTTCAGACTAAAGATGTGTACTGCTGCAAGCAGGCATTTATCTAAAAAATATACCTAAATGATATTTAACTTTGACCATTTAAGAGCTATAAACCCATTCATTTACATCCTTATGCCCCATTTATAGATGGACATTTTTTTCCAACTGAGATATTGTTGAATTGAGGAGCTTAAATCTAACATATATAATGGGTGAGATGAAATTGAATCATTTTTTCCTCAGTAGTGAAACATGAACCAATCATTAAATGAAGCCTCTAAGTTAGACATTAAACCAAGCTTACCTTATGGGCAGACTTGAGCTTTTTCCACTTGAACAGGTGAGGGCTGTGACCTGGGAATGTCATCCCCACGTTTTACACCACCAGAACAGGCCTAAAGAAGAACTATAATGCAAACTTTTATATTTTTGTAACTTTAAATTACTTTACTAACTTCAAATACAAAAAACATTGTATTACAAACTATAACATTATACAATACTTATAATAAATATACTGCTCAACCGAGTTCAGAAGTCTCCACAAAGCGCCCAGGTGAAACACGACACGTACATAACTGCCAGCGATTCAGATCAAAAGGGATTGTGGGTTATGGAGTAAAATGTCTACTTTTCGCGTCCATGTGCTGCATAAATAAAGACACCCAGGACTACATGTCCCTGCATTCACTATCTTCAGTTTCAGCGTCTCTACAGTAACCATGGCAACTTTGTTTGCTTTGACAAAAAAAGTCTTCAGAATAGCTGCGAAAGTTTAAAATAGTGAGATGTAAAAAATATATAACTGAATACTTTTATAAACTGCAGTAAAACGAACTGAATATATATAAAATATTTTAAAAAGGGGGAGTGTTTATTTTCTTTTTAGTGTTCCGGTTTGTCGCTTGTCAGTGACGTCACTTTTCTCCGACTTGTAGTTTGTCAGGATCAGTTAGTTTTAAATGGTAAGAGATATGCTCTTGAGGTAAAATAATACTAGTAATAGATAGTTACACTATAAATGTGTATATCTTTTTAAAGCGCTCCTCTGAAGGGCATTAATAAATAAATAAATTAGCAAAAGGTTATCTGACGTTGAAACACGTGAGTGCCAAGGCGGGCTAGCTACGTGGCTAGCTCTCATGCTTTAGACTACACTCTGTTGTTTTTTTATTTAACAGCAAGCACATCAAAAGCAGCTACTCGTATGGCTGGCACCAGGATACAGCTGGAGCTGTCCCGTGCGGTTCACGGGGGAGCTCGTTTGGGTGTGTTGAAGGGGCTCGGCAGGACTGGGCAGCACGCCTTGGAGATCCCGGGATGTCTGCTATACACTCACTTTGGCACAGTCCCTCACCTCACCCAGGACACGCTGCACACACTCAGCAACCTCCCCTCCGTCACTCAGGTCACTCTGTCCAACATGTAAGCTGATATCCATCTAACACACTCTCCTGTACTCTGATATCTCTCTAACCTACAAACCATCACGTCTCTTTCCAGAGCAGAGCATGAAGAAGTGCTGGAGGAGTTTAAGGATGGATTCAGGAAGTTTTCAGGTAGAATTGCTTTAGTTACCTTATATTTGACTTGGAGTAAGGAACAGGAGTTGGGTATTTGGATCCATATGTTTGGATAAATAATTCGGACAGCCAATAGGGTTATTTACACATTTCTATGTTAATGAAAATGTGTAATATATAAGTATGTGCTGATTATCTTCAGGTTGCTGTAGAGCATTTCTCCTAACATAGAGCAGTTTAAAATACTTGCTTTGTAATTCAAGAGAATTTTTTATTTGTTAATTTAATATAACAAGTAAAAAAGAAATATCTGTAAGGATGCATTTAAAATGTAGTGGTGTGCAATTGAAATTTTTGACTTTCTTTTCTATAATTGACATATAATTTCTGATATACCTGATGTTTGTCATGTTTACAGCATTTTCACTGCTGGTTTACACCATATACTAGTATCAGCCTTCCACTGACAACATAAGATATTGTTAATGAACACATGGCAGTATACCTTTACATGCCTGCTGACTGGTTGCATTCATCTAATCTAAGCTTTGCGCATTGATTTCATGGGCACAACACATTGTCAGTGTTAAATCAGACAATAAAAGCTTGATTAAAATGTTTTAAGGAAAGCAGCTTTTCTGTATTATGAAGAAACAACTCCATGTAACCCATCTTCTTTATATATGACTTATACTGTTACTTCCCAGCACTACAGATTATTGTTGCAGGTTGTATTTATGCAGTTTGGATGCTTAAAATTAGTCAGAACACTGGGCCAAATATGATTTTCAGTCAGAAAGTATATTGTTTGAATTTTAAGGTTTTACAGATCAAGATATTATGCTCTTTATAGAGCCTTAAAGTTGGTAAATACAGTTTAACAACACATGACACATTACACTGTGTCATTATTTATTTAAGAAAAAGTAGACCAAAATGCAATAACAGTTTGAGCCTCAAGCAATGCTTCCACTTGCATGATGCAAGACTGTCTGCTTGCAGCAGCGTTTTTACAGCACTTTCCCAATGCTGAAATGCTTTGCACTCAGCTTTTAATGTAATAACTGGAAGGTATTGAACAGCAGAAACGGCCTGATTGGATCAGTAACAACTTTATAAATTAGCATGTTTGGACTTGATGGATTAGGTACACTGCACTTGTAGCAATGGTAATCATTACAAGCATAAACTCCAGGAAGATGGAAACAAACTGTTAAACCATTTTCACTGATTTCAAATAAACCCACCAGAATAACTTGCTACTGGGACCAGTTCCCCAATGTAAATGTCACACAAGCACATTTCCTCTGAAGAGCTTATAATACATAAACATTACTCCTGGCTAATCGGGAATTGCAGAGCTTCTAAATAAACTGTATGTTCCATTCAATATTCAAAAGCTCATTACATCTGTAAGCCTGACTGAAAAGTCATCCTACTTTTAGTAATATTTGCATAAATCCCCAGAAGAGCGACTTCATTAGATTTACTGTACAGCTGTAGCTGTGGCTCTAAGTTTCACCTGGCCTCAGGCAAGCGGTTTGAAATTACAAATGCAATTATAGTAGCGCTGCTTTCTGTAAACTGACAGGAATTACTGCAGTGTTGTTTTTGAAGTCCCAGAAATGTGAGAACAGTAAAAAATAACTAAAAAATAACGACGCCATTTGTGTTAAGTCCCTTTGTCTTCACACCTTCTGATGTGCTGTTGAAGCTGCGTTTGCTGATAAGTTCATGTGTCGTCACATTAACAAGTCACAATGAAGCGCTTTGCTCTGTGATCGGCCTGTCGCTGACTTTATCTTCTTTGTCCGGTTTTGTTCTCAGTGGGGTAACGCAGCGTTGTTTTGCTTTCCAGGACTTCATGATACTGTGTTGTACTGCTCACTTCATGACCCTGCAACCCCCTGCCCGACAGGTTACACAACAAACAAGGTAAGGTGGGGGGGTTTAAAGAGTTATGCAACTTTCTTTTTTTCTTTTTAAAAGTGCATCTTCATGACTAAGTCAGCTTTTAAAACCAGAGAAAGCAGCCTCTCAAATAAAGTTCCTGCTGTTGTCAGACGGTGTCGGTGTGGGGCAGCGGTGGGCGCATAGAGCTGACCGTGTCCAAGTTCATGGCTCTGCAGAAGACGGTGCAGCCGGACTGGTACCAGAGCATGGCAGACGGAGAGACCTGGCAGGTCAACACGTCTCGCAAAAGGGTTCGCAAGTCAGTGGATCGAACCCTGGCTCATTTAGACGAGTGTCTGCTGCTACACCACAAATCACAGGTAGACACACACACACACACTCAGTCACTAAACCTGCTGTGTTTTATCAACAGCTTGTAAAATCCACTCTTTGGAGTCCAGTCATGCACAGCAAAGGTACAGCAGACAATGATTGATGTTTGGGCGCTAATATGTAAGGCGGTTGTACAGCTGTGCTGCGGCTTGGAAAAATGGCAAAATTAGGATGCAGGCAGTAGCAGGAGGTGAGCAAGGTGCAGCATCAAGTATGACGGATGAAATAATACATTTTTCCTCTCTTTTTATTTCTGTTCAGATTACTTGAGTTTATGATCTGTTCTTAATAATTCTATTATTATTATTATCATTTGTATTGAGTTATATTGGTAATGTGACATAGTATACAATATAACATAATGATATAACATAATATTAATATTATGTAGTTATAATTTTTTATAGTGTTCAATTGTTGAACTGAAGGGGTGGGATTAAATATGCATTGACTTCTTCCCACTCCTTTTGAACAAAGGCTTTTTCTTTCTTTTTTTTTCTCTTCATCTGATCTCTCCCTTTTTCAGTTTGTTTTTAATTGTTGTCTTATGTTTAATAAACTATACTAACTATGATTGGAAGAAAAAGAGAAGTGTTTGCATGGGGAGTTTTAGGGGAACCGTTATGATCTGTTTTGGATTTTGGGTTCTAACATGTTAAATATGTTGCTTCTACCCACTCAAACATTTCTGTTTATTTTTTTTACCATTTATTGTGATCTTTTCTTTTTTTTCCCACTTATGCCTGTACATTGCAGTTATGTGATATTTTTTATGCCTTTACTGCAAACCAAATTTTCTTTAACACAGTGAAGTGAGACATCAGGTAGAACTCAATGAGATTAGAACCGCAGGTAATTCTGGATTAACATCATACCAAGTGAGCTGCATGATTGCTACCGAGCCCCCTCTTCCTCTCGCTGTGTGTGTCTTCCTCAGTGAAGCTTTGTGTCGAGTCATCATCAAAATACAGATGAAATCTGGGAAGAGGAGAATTCTTCTTTTTTTTTCATGTTTTTGCTTAAACAAAAAACTCACCCTTCACCTCATCATGCATCATAGAATCTTTTTCCTTTTCTCACACTGTGCGGTCCGTCCATCTTTCACAGGTTTCTTCTCAGTTCTTAATCACCAGCTTGTCTGCTTCCTGTCAGGAGCTGGATGGAGTCGGAGTGCTCGGGGTGGTGGAGGGAGGAGACATCCTGGAAGAGAGAGTGCGCTCTGCCAAGGAGACGGCCAAGAGGCCCGTGGCTGGATTCTGCCTGGATGGCCTCCACTCGGGCTCCATGGACCAGGCCCTGAGGACTCGGCTCATTTCTGCTGTGATCAAAGAGCTGCCCAATGACAAACCCAGGTGCGTCTGATTGTTAGATAAGTGAACTAATTTCTGTTCTCTCACAGTAATTAGAAATGATTCCCAAGTGTAAAAGCTCTTGATGAAGGCAAAGCAGGTTTATTTGTAACACTTTTCATATACTGGACATTTCAAAGTGTTTTACACAAAACGGTAAAAGCAAGGTGCATAAGAAACATTATGAAGTAATTTGAAAATAGAAGAATAGAAAGGGAACAAGCTAAAGTACAATTGGACAAAAGAGTTCACACAGTGAGCTGCATATAATACAGACGTCAGTGGGAAATGCAACACCACCCTCATCATCAATATGTTTATGCAATATGATAATATACTGAGAAGAAAAGTGTTGGTTTATTCAAAGCATTGGCAAATTTGGCGAGTTTTCAGACCAGATTTAAAAAACTTAAGTTGTGGAGCTGATGGGATGATTGATTAGTTCTTCATTTTAAAAAAATCTTGTCAGTTTCAGTGTGAAAGTATGAATCAGAGGCTGAACAGGCGCAATTGGTTGACCAATTAATTATCCTGCTTGATTGATTATGAGTGAAAACCCAGCAGCTCTGCTTTGCTCCCCCAACCCCTTCAGTCTGTCAACAGTCATTATTTCAGTTTAAAGGAATACTCCGCCCTCAGAATGATGTGCCTTCATTTTGTTACCGTGGCCACCATACTTTGGTGACGTCATCCAGGAACTAAAACATGCTACGGTTTATGCTAAAAAATATATACTAAATGAAGTCGTTACGAATAAATAATGGACGTTGCCCACTGTG
>JAVQJG010065655.1:0-10925 GCA_036024015.1 Craterocephalus amniculus | reverse complement strand
TGGGATGAGAATCAGCACCTCCAAATCAGAGACCATAGTCCTCAGCCGGAAAAAGGTGGTTTGTCCTCTTCGGGTCGGCGGTGGGGTCCTGCCCCAAGTTGAGGAGTTCAAGTATCTCGTTGTCTTGTTCACGAGTGAGGGAAGGATGGAGCGGGAGATCGATAGGCGGATCAGTGCGGTGTCTGCAGTGATGCGGGCTCTGCATCGGTCCGTCGTGGTGAAGAGGGAGCTGAGCCAGAAGGCACTGCCATGGGCGTCAATTCACATCCGTACATTGACTTAACATGTAATTTATGAGTGCTAACAAGTCCTCCATATTAACAAGGAGGAAAAGAGTCATTACAAGAATTGAGTTTTTATTGTCAAACTTCAACAGCCAGCACAGCTTTTACTGTATTCTCTTCTGTGAGATCCTGTTTGACAACACTTGTGGCTGGTGTGATTCCATTAGAAGCTGATCTGCAGTTTCTTCCTGTCATCATCCATTAAATTCACTATTCCCTCTGCCTTATTCTTGATTTTTTAGCTATCTCATTAGTTTCAGCTGTTTTCTCCTCTTCCCCAAAATCACCTCCATGTTAATCACTTACACTTCTTTCTCCATTAGTTTCATCCTTACTTTTTTTCCCCCCTTACACTTTTTCCTTGCCTCTCCTCTCCACTATTTCCTAATATGGTTCAGTTTCACCTTCAATTCAACTTCCTCCAAGCTCTACCATTCTTACTCTGCTTTTCTCTCCTGACTGGGGGCTTAGCCAGGTACCATCGGTGGCAAGTCCTGGGTCTCTTTGTTTTGGTTTCCATCTGCATTTTGGATGTGATGAGATGGGACCTGAAGGGAGGCCAGAAAACAGCAGGAATAGAATGCAACAATATTTTGACAAGGCATGTTCATAGAATCCAACGGATAGTAGAATAAACAGGAAGGAACAGGTACACAAACCTGCAGGAGGGGGAACTGTGCTTGTGAGCGTACTATATTCAGTATGAAAGTCTGCAGTAGATGGGTAAACACTTGTTTTTTTAAAATAAAACATGAAGCAAACGAGTATACTGGAATATTTTGTGTAGCTTACTATTCCTTTGTTTTAAAGCTTAGCTTTGTTAGCTAGCTGTATCCATAATTAGTGTGGTGTGCGGTTTAGCAGGCAACATTTTGTGGAAGGGAATAAAAGAAGAAAAACATAACCTTTCATTTGACCAGTCTTTCTAATTTGAATGAGTCGAAACACTCAAACTAAAAACAAAAATTGGGACAAAGTTTAACATAATCTTATTCATCTTATGCAAATCCCCTAAAGCCCAAAGCACTAACTTTTGTTTCTGACTCTAGCAAAACAACCATAGAATGCAACTTAACATGACCTATAGTGTAAGTACCCGACATTAAATATGACTGCATTCAAGAGTAGTTATTAATATATCTTATCTATTTGAAGGAAGCCATTAGATCATTTGATTGACTTATATAATGCAAACAGCAAAGTGCTTCATGACCTAAAAGCCACACAATCAGTACCAGTTTAACTGCCAGTAATAGGTTGAACTCCTTTACTTTCAAAACGGCCTTAATACTTGGTGTCATAGATCCAACAAGGTGATGGAAATATTCCTCAGAGGTTTTATTCCAAATTGACATGACAGCATCACACAGTAGCTGCATCCATGATGAGAATCTCCCGTTCCACCACATCCCAAAGCTGGAATACTGGAATGAGATGTGGTGAGGGGGGAGGCCACTGGAGTACCACCAGCAGCCTGAAGTGTTGATCCAAGGCAGGATGGATCCATGCTTTCATGATGCTTCCAGCAGATTCTGAGCCTAGCATCTGAATGTGGAGCTGAAATGGAGACTCATCGGACCAGCAACGTTTCTCCATCTTCTATTGTCCAGTTCTGGTGAGTCTGTGTGAATTGTAGCCTCAGTTTCCTGATCTTAGCTGACAGGAGGGACACCCGGTGTGGTCTCTGCTGCTGGAGCCCATCTGCTTCAAAGTTAGACATGTTTTGCTTTCAGAGATATCTACATACCTTGGTTAGAATTAGTGCTTGCTTTATTTCACTTCCTGTTGGTTTTCTATCATCTCCAACAAGTCTGCCCATTCTCCTCTGACCTCTGACATCAACAAGACATTTTGATCCATTTTGCTTACTGGATATTTTCCCTTCAGACCATTCTTTGTAAACCCTATGGATCGTTATATGTGAAAATCCCCATAGATAAGCTGCTTCTGCAATACTCAGACCAACAGCAATGCCATGGTAAAAATCCCTGTCATTGTGTTGCTCCGATTTAACTTGGCCAAGTAGTCTTTACCATGTCTACATTACTGAATAAATCTAATTGCTACTTTGTGATTGGCTAATTATTTATTTGTGTTAAAAAGCAAAAGAACAGGTGAACTTCATAAAAAATTTAAAATTCTCCTGACTTTTATCAGCAATTACAGTTTACTCCTCACCTCCCTTGATCAAACAAAAGTACATAAACATATTAAACCTCTGCATGATAGTCATCCCTGCATATGTAATCAATCATAACCCTAAAAAGTAACCTTTTATCCTACTCCTACTGTGTGTGTCATGCAGGGAAAACGATAATAAGACATGATTTTATGTACCAACCCAATCAGAGTAATGGTCTGAGCCTTGCCACCTCTGTAAAAATTCTTCCTGCTCCACTGCTGTTGTAAGCATGTATGGAGTGAGGATATATGTAATATATGAATGTTTGTGCACATGAGAACAATGAAATTGTGTGTGTGTGTGTGTGTGTGTGTGTGTGTGTGTGTGTGTGTGTGTATGTGTGTGTGTGTGTGTGTGTGTGTGAGTGTGTGCGTGTGTGTGTGTGTGTGCATGTGTGTGGCAGGCTGTGGAGGTTAGCCTGGGCTGCAGCAGTGGTGGAGACCTATTTTAATTCTTAACTAGATGTCCATGTTTTATTAATCTGAGTTTGAAATAACAATTACAGTGTCAGAAGGGATCAGGCCAAAGCCTTAATTGTAATGGAAAACACACTTAATGTGGAGCTTGCTCCGACCAAAGCACACGCATGGCATCCCCAAAAGGCCCAGGAAGATGTCTCTTTCTGCCTTCATGACAATGCATTAAACAATTTTATCCAAATCAGAATATAAATGTGCTTTGCATCAAAGTATATATTTTTGTTTTCAGCAATCTTCCCATATTTAATTGCAGCTTTTTGTAGGATATAGTATAAAATTGACAGAATGCAACATTTCAGTGTTTTTCAGGGCATCCTCATATCTTATACTGCTTGTGTTTTTAAATCTATGTGATTGATCAGAGTAATCATAAAAGAACAATCCCCTTCACTGAAACAACTCTTGGAATATTTACTTTTTACTGGATGAAAAATCCAGGGAAATGTCTCATTTGGGCTATAGTTAACATTCATTCCTGTGAGGATTACCACTATCATTTAGTGACTCCTTGAACAATTATTTCCTTGAACAGCCTTATTGCATGGTTGCTAATGGCAAGTGTAATGAGGCTCACCCATAGGCCCAGTCTAATTTGAAGAGTCTGTTAAGTGACTCAATGATTTTAAAGGTAATCTTTAAAAGCCACACAAAGCTCAGAGAAAGTTGGTGGAGGGGTGTGTGAGCCGGAATAAGAGCCACTTTTAAGGAGTTGGAGGAGCAGCTGCAGTGAGACTTTTCAATGACTTGCTTATGATGTATCAAAGGATTGTATTATCCATACTCAAAGAGGGCGCACAGAGAAATGCCTTAACTTTAAATAAAAAAGCTGCCTGTGTGTCTGCTTGCTGTTCTGTCACTTGCTCAGTCACTTCAACACACACGCATATATATACTCAGAACACTCAAATATACCCTTTCCTTTTCTCATAACTCTCTTTTCTGTCTGTACTTCTGAAGGAATTCTCCATCCATCTAATTCCCCTCCTGGTTCTTTTATATTGAGGCTGGGCCACGCTCGTATTCCATGTCAAAGGCTTTTTCTTTTATTGAACATCAAATCCTCTGTGTCTCGCCTGGCGCTCTCTTCTTCCTGCTCGGCACCATGCATATTCAGGAGCCAGCGGCCGCGCTATAAGGCTGGCTAGCCATCCAAAATCCATGATTGTGGGCATTAGCGTCTATATTTAGGTGTTAAGTCAACCACACTGTAGCCAAGATTGAAGATGCTGAATGGAAATATACTGGGAGAAGCAGACTTTTGCTTTTCTGCTGATATTCCTTGGTGAATTCTCTGTTTCAGAGGCCTTTTCACTGAGGAGGCAATCGTTCCCAAAACCTCATGCAAAGATGGGGATGTTTAACTGTTTGGAGCAGCTCCATTGTGATACTTTGCATAGTGATGTTGCATTCAGTGACGAGGAAAAAGATACCACTGCCATGAATGAGGCTCTGTTAAGCTTGAATGCACATGCATGCATGATGCATCCACTGACGCATCCAGCATCACGCATGTACGCGCATCTAGGAAGTTAAACATGCTACGGTTTGGGCTCTAAAAATATACTAAATGGTGTTGTTTCGAGTAAATTATGGACGCTACCCACTTTTGATAACATTGGATGATATGGAGGGATATTGGCAAGTTTTTGTGGACTTTTATGGGCCTTTTTGCTCGGACACGGTTCAACATCAGTGTAACCGAACTGACACAAAACGAAAACCTCCCCACATCTCCGGCTGCATGATAAATATCAAGAAAGTGTTCCAGAGTGTCAATCAGCATGAAGGTTAGTAGACAATGAAGGCACATCATTATGAGGGTGAAGTATTCCTTTAATGTTGGGGTACTTATCAGTCATGGCTTAGTTTCACTATTTGTTTCTTTCTTTTTAGTGAGAGCAGCTCTAACAACGAATAGGGTTCCAACCTGTAACTAACAAGGTGGACCAAACAGAGTCTCGGGGGGTGTACATAAAATGACATCAGATCAATATAACTGATTTTTAACAATTTATTTAAATATACATCCAGAAATTTCTGCCTGTACAGCAATGACAAAATGTCATTGTTACATAGTTACATTTGTATATTTTTTTATAGTCTGTTTTTATTAATTTATTCTATTTTTCTAATTTTAATTGTTTTTACCTGCTTAATTTATTAATTATAAAGATGCATTGAACGGAAATATCTTTAAATCTAGTTCCTTCCATTTTACACAAGACAGGTTTAATGGAAGTTATGGTCATTTGTTTGGTGTAGTTTTCATTTGTTTCCTGAAGTCAGAGTATAGTCTGTTTATTACTTTTGGTTTGATGAGTGCTGCAAGTAGAAGGGAGTATGGTCAGGGAATAACAGTTTTAGATCAAATCTATATTGTATGAAAAAGACTATAAAAAAAAGACTGACTGATAAAACAAGAGATTCTATTCGTGTTGTATGACCACATTAATAACCGTCCAAACCAAATAACAAGGAAAAAGTGAAAAATACGAGGAATGTAGCTTTAAAGTCCGATGTAGATGTCAGTAATAAGCTCTGGTGTGCATCAGTGGGATTCTTTCTTATTTTCACAAAGCAAAATCTCATTGGACCAAAATCTATACCCTCTTCAGGGTCTTGGAGGGGGCATGGGAGTTCGCCCAACCAGTCTTCATGGATTTCGTGGCCTTGGAGAAGGCATTCAGCCGTGTCCCCCGGGAACTCCTGTGGGGGGTGCTCCGGGAGTATGGGGTGCCGGATGCTCTTGTACGAGCGGTGCCAGAGCTTGATCCGCATTTCCGGTAATAAGTTGGATTCGTGACGGGAGGAGGGGATTTGCAGCCGAGGTGTTGAGAGGATCCGGTTGGGTGGCCTCAGGATTGGGTCTCTGATTTTTGCAGTTTTGTTGGCTTCATCGAGCTGTGATCTCCAGCGAGGAGCGATTCTCAGCCAAGAGTGAAGCAGTCGAGATGAGAATCAGCACCTCTAAATCTGAGACCATGGTCCTCAGATGGAAAAAGGTGGATTGCCCTCTCGAGGTTGAAGGTAGGGTCCTGCCCCAGGTGGTGGAGTTTAAGTATCTCGGGGTCTTTTTCACGAGTGAGGGTAGTGTAACCCGTAGTAATATCGCGCTTAGCCTTCTGTTTATTTCTTTCCATTCATGCCTTACGTTTTTCCCATGGTCTTTTGCTTTTGAGGAGCATGTGACTTTGCAGCCAATCATCACGTTTGGTTGGATGACGTAATGTGGTCACGTGGGTAGGCGCGCCCAATCATGTAGCGTTAAATTACCGCCGGTAGAGAGGGCCGGTAATGGCAGTGGGGAAGCAGGGCAAGAGACACGCTGCAGGTCGGTAAACGTACTCACATTTACATGTTTCCTCTTCACGTTTCTGTCCGACACTTACTAATGGAGTTGTAAACTTATAGTCTCCTACCGCGGCCTTAACGTGAGGATCGGAGCATTGTATGTTGAAGTAGACCGTGGAACTGCTGAGTGTTTGTTTGTCAAGCTAACATCAGCGCTAGTTTTAGCGTAGCCGCCACCATTCATTTTAATAGGGGTGGTTAGCTCAGTTTTTTCGGGATGTTTATGCCTTCTCTCTACTAAAATGTTATAATTTGTGACCTGTTTCCAACGATGAAGAGCCATGCAATGATCTTAAGGAAGAACACTAACCTGATTATTTATTTAAAAGCTTTTTTGTGCTTTTTGGTTATGTTTAATGCATAGATATCATGCACTTTAAGCAAAGCACTTTATATTATGAATTGGTTTACAAGCTGAATATACTGTATTATTCTAAATAATCTTCTTCTTGCCTATGAGATTTCATTACCAAAGAATGAGGTCAAGAATACAGATTGTAATTTCTAAAAAGGGGAATGATTGTTGTAAAGAAATGTTGAATTTTGTTTATCTATTATTTGAGTCATGCGATAAGTGCTATTGCCTATTAGAATTTGTGCACACTGAAATAAGCATTAGCTACTGCTAATAACCAATGTACATTGGTATGAATGAATGTTTATAGGGTTTCTTGATCTGTTGTGTAGGCCAGTTCCCCTGATGGCAGGCTGTTGGAGGCCTAGAGCCTAGAGATTGGCATTTGCCGAAGACTGGATACTTTCCCTTCCTGGCCGGTAGGGGGCTCCTTGCAGCCCACTGAACTCACCCACCCAAATTAGCCGTTCCATCCCACAACCACAGACATTCTCAACTCACCTCAGACATTCTCTTGGCTGTTGACCCAGACGTGGGTTATTTTGAACAGAGGGTGGGCTGGGATTTCTAAGGTCACGAACCTCAAGGGATTGCCTATGGTATACTGTATCTTTTTCCTTGTGAATGATTCCTTGATGTTAGTATTACCGGTTTGCCTATGGTGGACTGTATGGTTTTTCTTGTGAATAATTCCTTGATGCTAGTATTACCGGTTTGCCTATGGTGGACTGTATGGTTTTTCTTGTGAATAATTCCTTGATGCTAGTATTACCGGTTTGCCTATGGTGGACTGTATTGTTTTCCTTGTGAATGATTTCTTGATGTTAGTATTACCAGTTTGCGATCTCATGTAGTAAGCGCTTCATGAAATGGCCATTTTTCTCGAGTATCTTACTTGTTCACTGTACATACATTTTCACTTGTAACTATTCCTAATATATGGTACCAGCAAAATCTATTCAGTGTCTTGTCCACTCACTCTGAGAGCTGAACCTTATCTTCTGATCACTAGTCCATACCTTCTTCAATGTATTACACCGGTTAGCCCATTATAAGTTAATACACAGGTGCTTCAGAAGGATGGAGCGGGAGATCGATATGCAGAGCGGTGCGGCGTCTGCAGTGATGCGGACTCTGGTCCGTTGTGGTGAAGAGGGAGCTGAGCCAAAAGGCGAAGCTCTCAATTTACCTGTCGGTCTACGGTCTACGGGTAGTGACCGAAAGAACGAGATCGCGAATACAAGCTGCCTACAATGCCACCTTGCAGAGTTCCCTTTGCAGGGTGGCATTCTGGACTCGGGTGGTATACCCCCTGAGGACGCCTCCCATGGGAGATATTCTGGGCACATCCCACCGGAAGGAGACCTCAGGGTAGGCCCAGGACACGACGGAGGGATTACATCTCTCGGCTGGCCAGGGAGTGCCTCGGGTTCCCTGGCTGATGTGGCCGGGGAGAATGAAGTCTGGGCTTCCCTGTTTAGGCTGCTGCCCCCGCGACCTGATCTCTGATGAAAGGTAAAAAAGGGATGGATGGATGGAAAGCAAAATCTCTTCAAGAAAGATCTGGGTTTAAATAAAAATAATATTAAGGAGATGACTGGCATATCCAAGTGAGTTCAGTTCTGAATACACAGTGTAATTTGCATACATACACATGTATGTACATGTAAGAACAATCATCACCTCATGTCATGCATCAGCTGTGGAAGTGTGTACATACAACTGATGGTTCCATGGATGTGTTTCCAATAAACACCTGAATATCTGCAGGCTATATATTTTAGAATAAATTTGAGCTGGGGAGGATAAGCAAGAAAATTTTAAAGACCATTACAAAAAATATATAAATACAGTTAATCTGACTTCCGTAAACACACTCTGACCCTTTATATTTCTATAAAGTCACTAAATCCCAAATCTGCAGCCTTGTAACATGATCCATCTCTTTGGATTTTTTTTCTCTTTTCTCTCCCTTCCTTGTCCGTTTCAACTTCCAATATGCCTTTCCTGGTTCAGTCCCTCCGTGAAATCCCAGTCCCAGCCTCCAACCCTTGCTCCATCCTTTGTACATGTGAAGACTGAGAGCCTTGTGGTCCAATACAAAATTTATGATGAATAATGTGTATGGTGGCCATATCTTATGCTGTCTTCTCCGTGCTGCCCAACCAAAAAACAGAATCTTACTTCTTAACCACACACACACACACACACACACACACACACAAACACACACACACACACACACATACAGTCTCCTGTGGTCGTCACAGAGCACTTTAGCTATCACTGTAGATTAGCTTGAGACCTGTAATGTACCTTTAAGTACGCCAGGGCCTTTTTAAGCCAAAAGCATCACTATACATATACACACACATGCACAAGCCCGCATGGAGAAGCTTAAAATACATCACATGCAGATAGTGACAGTGGGTAAGTTGACCATTTATATATAAATTTATATTTAGTATAACTATAGGTACATAAATGTCAATATACTGGTTTACATTCATACATGTTAATCAGTTCTTATCAATCCAATAACTATAAAATGAACATTAATAGGCACAAAGTGCTAAAGAAGTTCACAAAAGCACCTTGCCACAATTAGAGTAGCTCTCTTTTTCCCTCCACCTGGACTAAAGCTTCCTAAGAATTCAATAACTGGACAAGAGTTGGAGGCTGAGGACACTAATGTTGCTACTGTAAGTCCACTCTCTGTGTACTTTACTCATTTCTGAATTGGGTTTAGCTCAAAGAACTATTTATGGGATAAAATGGCCTCGATGAGAAGGTAGAGGGAAGGTAAATGTGATGATGTCCATTATAAGGCATACTTCAGTGAGCTGAGCCAGGCTGTGACAGTGGCAGTGTTACAGGCCTTCAGTCTGATGCCATTTCATAGATTCTTTTCGTCTCTTGGAATCACAAATGAAATTTTTAACATGGCAAGCAAACAGGGGAAGAGTGTATTTTTAACTCGCTAATCGCTTCTGTCATCAGGTGTTTGGCCCTAAATCTAACCTATCATTGCTTTCCAAATCTAAAAAGATTGAATCTGGCTAATGTTTGGTGTGCCAAATTTTACGTCCAACCAATCTGCCAACCTCAATGTACAGCCATTAGCTAGAATCTTTTAACCAACTCATCTACTGTCACCAGTTGCTCTGTGGACTTATTGAATTTGACATTTTTTTCAGACTGGACATGATGAAGGTGAATAAAAGGATTACTCTGAAATATCAGCTAATGCTACTACTAGTCAGTTAGTATGGCATCTGTAACCCATTTTTATTGTGCTATTAATTGAGATGACACCTTTCTTCATTTTTTTTAGATGTATGTCACACCTTGTTTATATCACCTAAAACACAGCATTTCACTTAGAACGAAGAAAAAAAGTTGGAAATAAAAAATAATCTTGAAAAAATAGAAAAGAAGTGGGGAACAAAACACTACTTAGTGCTAGAGAGGAGGTGAACATGGGGTTTACTCTTGACCTTGAGGGACAACCCCAACCATCCTCTGCTTCAATCTCCTTCTTCAAGACAACTCTAATATCTACTGAGACACGGTCGGAAAAAGGTTTGCTTTTTTAGCAAGGTTTGCTTTTTTGCTGAGAAAAACTCCTTGCTCCTACAGCTGATTGGGGCAGTGCACGTGCACGGGTTTTAGAGGCGTTGGTATGAAATGAGCTCTGAGGGAGAGGGGCGCGTTTTTTCAGTTGTTGTTTTTTTTTTTTTTTTCAAATTCTGGGTCTCTAGGACTCTCGAACAAGATCGTACCCTGCCTTTAAAGGGACAGTAGTATTCAGACACTGTCACGGCTGCTTCCGTTTGCTGTCACTAATGTCTGTTCAATTTCCCATGCAAATATGATGGACGGTTCTCAGCTGCGAGATTGGATGCCGAAGGTCACACCTCCGCCAGGGGACCATGGATTCGCTGCAGCCTCAGCCTATCACACCGGACTAACAATGTACGCCTTCCCCCGGAAATAAAAGCTCCCATCTGCTTTCATTCAGGAGGACAGGTGGTTCGACTCTGAACTGCTTGTCCTCCGCTTGCTGGACCCTTGGCTTTGTAGTTGTAACTAACGCCACGCAATAAAACTTGTGGTACAATTTAATAGTACCACAAGTTTTATTGCGTGGCGTTTGTTAAGGTAACAATTAAGGGCTGCTATAAAACAAAACAATAAAGTAATGAAGAAAACAATTACACAAAATAACCAGATTAATCTGACATAAATAAATAAAATACTAAACAATCAGCAGC
>JAVQJG010065631.1:0-23141 GCA_036024015.1 Craterocephalus amniculus | reverse complement strand
GGCAAAAGGGCAAATTCCCTCATAGATCACTCCGTACTGTAGGACAGTTCGCTATTTGCTAAGATAATAGCAACATGGTCCGTGTTTGTGTATTTACAAGTTGTAAAAATAGATTGTAGCTGACCGTTTTACAGTACAAAGTGAATTCGCTGTTGCAGCTCAGCGCAAAAAGCCTTGAAAGGACCCCGGAATAACAACAACAATCAGGTACATGCTGTATACAGGTCACGGAGGGATCGGACTAGCATTTGCTAACAACACATTGGTAAAACTAAGGCGTTTTGTGGCATGTAATGCCTTATTTAGTGGGCGAGCACCGATTGCCTGATCGCCACCATTATATGGATTTATACTGATCGCGTGTTCACATAAATATTTCCCGATGGAGTTCGAGTTGCGCCACAACTGTCTGGGTGAGTAAATGATCATATAGCATGCTACAACATAGGTACAGGTTGAAAAATACAGAATTTCTCCTTTAATGACACTGCCTTAACAAAAGAGATAAGGTCAATTCCTCTGTTCAAGATAATTCCATCTTTAATGCAGAGAACTGAAAACTTGAATTCTATATTTACATTAATCAGAAACTTTAAAGCATTCATTTTCTGTATCACCAACTTCAATTCAGGGTCGCAGAGGGCCGGAGCCTTTCTCAGCAATGGGCTCTGTGCACAACTCTGCTACTTCCTGAACTTAAGGCAGTTCCTTGTTTCCGGACAAACTGATTAATCCAGGTGTGTCTGGCCATTGCTGTCGTGAGTACTGAGGTCAGACACACCTGGATTAATCACATTGTCCAGTAATGAAAGACAGGAAACAAGGATTTCCCATAAGTTCAGGAAGTAGTGGTGCTGTGCATAAAGCTCATTAGCAGGCCAGAGGCAGGGATAGAGGTCGACCTATTAATCGACATGGCCGATATATCAGAGATAGAACGTTAGTATTGATACTATTGGTATTGGCGGCACTTGGCTCCGATAGTGGCTGATAGCTGCAGTTTATTTCCCGGACCCCACTAGCAACTTTTTATTTTAAAAAAGTGACTAGCAACAGATCCAGTGACTTTTTCTGAAATTACATGACACTATTGTGTTAATTTTTTATGGCACAGTGTGCCATAAAAATGTGAAGGATCATTTAATTTCTCAATATTAAAGTGCTACTATAAATCATCGATGTAGATTTTAATAGATATTGAATACAAATTTAAAATAAATATATAGTATTATATATTAACCACATAACATATAGCTAAAAGATATACAAGTTTATTTATTAAAAATTCAGTTAATTTCCATCAGTGTAGAATAAATGATATGGTCCGATTATTAGGCTATCGGCTTCTTCCTGCTCCAAACTATTGTCATTATATCAGCCTTTAATGTTGATCGACCTCTACCCCAAACAGGTCACCAGTCCATCGTAGAACAAAGATAGATGTTGGAATTTTTATTAAACTGGTCCAATGAAAAATTAGTGGCTGGGTATCACTCCTAATTCCCTGATCGATTCCAGTTGATTCACAAGAGCAAAAATTTATTCGATTTAGATTTTTGATTAATTTTCAGATGTTCATGTCACATCAATATTCCTAGAATATTAGACATTCGCAGATGGCAATTTTTATAAAATTGTGAAGCAACCTTTCAACAGTGTGTACATATACATTTAATATTCATGTTTTCATTTAAAAATGTCCAGAAGCACTGGCATGTCACATACATAACTGTAACATTTATTTGTGAAAATAACCAATGCTACATGTTAAACAGAATTGTGTTAACAAAAACACTGGAGTAAAAAAGAGTGGCCAAATAAAAATTAAGCTTTCTTTCTTTCTTTTTTTTAAAAATCGATTTTGGCATTTTATGAATCGATTATTGATTTTTTTTTACTCTTAAATTGACTTCAATCGATTCATCGATTTTTAAAACCCAGCCCTAATGGGCAGTGGAGCTTATTGTGACTCACGTTGTGGTGATGATTTCATCTCTGGTCCTCCTGATGAGCAGGACTGGTCCCTGGTATCTGAACAAAGAGAAACAGAAGATAAAAAAAGTGTAGTTTATCTTTCAGTGTACATCATTCATTTCATTGTTAGGATTTCTGGTTCCACTTTTCAACAGTTACTGGTGAATGAAACAATAATTTCACTCACTTCAGAAGCTGGTCTGCATTGTTGAGGTTTATGTATTGCCTCACGGTGTGTTGTACCAAAGGTCCTGGAAGAGAGTAAAAATACTAAAGTTACTAAGACAACCCTATCTGCTGAAGAAGTTGCTGAACCTGTGACTTTGCACATACTCCAACTGTCGGGCATGACTTTCAGGGCCAGAGGCAGAAGGTCATCAAAAGAAGCATCCAACACAACCGCCTGGATCTCTGGGTATGACATCACTGCCCAACTGGCTACGGAAGGAAATAAAAAAAAGAAGATAAGGGGTGAAAAGAAAACCAGGAGGACAATAAAAAAAATAAACAGTCTTTAGGTACCTGTGAATCCTCCAATGGACCAGGCGTATATGACAATATCACTAAGCTGGAAGCCAAGCCTGTGTATCGCATATTGAATAACTACATCCATGGCATTGGCCTCATTCTGGGGGAAAGGGACTCCCTGATTGAAAAAATAGGAAAGAAGTAGAAAAGGAAAAGTGTTAGTACCCTTTAAGTATAAGTCAACATATAAAACTTTGAACTGTAAAGAATCAAAAGTTGAACAACCTCCCTATAGACTGGTATTATTAATCATGGGAGTAAACATGGGAGTGAACATTTCTCATTGCAACAACTGAAACCAGAATTTCCCCATTCCAATATTTTCCACTGCAGAGTTTGTTTGAGTAACATGAAGTGCAACATGCGAAATGTTGAGGTTCACTGACGTACAAACTATCACGACGCTGCTTACCGTACTGCCCCCAAAGCCAGGGTGGTTCCAGCCCAGGACAGAGTAACCAGCTACAACATAAAACATAATCACAGCTAAAATCCAACAGTTTTACAATTACAAATAAATCAATGATCACAAATATTTCTGGAAAATATTTGACTGTTATGAAAATGAGTGTCCCTCACCCTCCAGTGGAGTGTTCATGCAGCCCACCTCGTAAAAGCCGGCGTTACCTTCACAGCAGATGACCTGTAGCAGGATTTGAGAACCATCTGTAATGTGGCATTTGTGTTGGACCCCAGAACAAGCATAAAACAACAAATCACCGCAGACATTTACCAGAGTCTGGCCGTTTTCCCCGCCATCTCTCCTTCGATCCACAAACATTGTGTCAATCTCATTACCATCACAGGCCACCAGCTTGTTTCTTTGGCCGTCAAACTGTGACATGTGTCAGGAAAATAAATAAATGCAAAAACAAGATGAGTTTTACATTTTTTAAATAGAAATAAACGTAAGTCTTTTTTGTTCTATTACCTCTTCTGTTAACTTGGCCAGGCCTTGCTGCAACATGGGTCTCATGGCCTTCTGCAACAAACCAACAGAGCCAGGGTAGAGCATCCTCCTTCCAAATGAGTGAGCAATGAGATAACTGCAGAGAGGGAGAGAGAGAGAAATATATACTGGTAGAAAACCAAGGAAAGAAATAATTGGAAATCTACTTCTGAAGGAGATTTCATGCATCCCATTACTGTGACACCATTAATAAAGTGTTGTCCTGCAATCGTGCATTTAGGCACCTACCCAATAATGTGGCACGGTAAAGTGCGCACAGAGTTGAGGACGCTGTCTGCTGTTCCTCTCAGTCTGGGCTCTGGCTTCAGCAGAGAAACGCCCGCCTTGGACAGTTTCCTTTCATACACATGCAAGCATTTGGCATTCAGTTGATAAATCATTTTCAGTTCACCTCAAACTGCTCCGAGGCATGCAAACATAGTGAACGAGTTACTGGTTTACATAAAATTGAAGGACAAGAAAGGGAAAAAAACACCTACGGACTGTTGACTTCTGACCAGCTGAAATCCACAGGCCAGTATGAAAAGTCAAAGTCGTAACTTCGCAGTTTTTTCTACAAGTCAAGCACAGAAATAATCACATCTATTATGGACAATCGTCTTTGCATTTTCTAAAATGTTTTAGAGTGTCTATAAATACTGGGCACCTGCTGTGAGTTGGTATGATCTCACCTTGGTTTCTGGTGTGTGATTCTTCTTGACTTCCTCCAGAATTGAGACAAACTGAACATACTCATGGTTTCTCCATCTCCCCCACCCTTAGGGGACATAGATGGAAGGAAGGTCAGAGGAAAGCAAAGAAGAGATGGAAAGTAAGCAGAATCTATATTAGACAGAAAAAAATTGCTGCAAAGCCTCAAGGGTGCATTTAGTATGCATTGTGGGTAAAGCCTTGCACTAGTCTCAGCGGTTATGCAATCTTTTCAGGTGTAAAGCACATCGAGCATGTGTTCTGTTCTGAAATCTAAAGATGGATAAAATGAATTAGTTATTGCTTAGTCTTGCTCACCTCTCAGGCAGGCGACTCCCAGAAGACACACGAGCACGGTTCCTACATACTGACTCACTGGAACCAACTTGCTGCTGCAAATGTAGCCTGAAAATGAGCAAGGTGACACACACTTCAGGCTAAATGAAAAAACTCGCTGTCTGACGGCTAGCCCGCAACCATGAGAAGAAATCAATTTCAGAGGCTCGATCGTGCGTTAAGGGCTGACACACAACACAACCTCAAGCAATTAATTTCTACTGATGCGCAGTTTTATTGGATGAATCAGTTGATTATATCTATACTAATTTCATTTGTAGCAAGGACAGCTATTAACAAAGACACCCTGTCCTGAAACGTGAAAACAGACATTGTTTGCCAGTAAAAATAGACATTTCCACATTTGACTTTTCAAGACCTCAGAGAAAAACATTTGTTATTAAAAAAACATCAATAAAATAATTCAGGAATCTAAAAAGACTGCACTAGTGTAAGAAATAAATATCCTGAGAGCGTTGATGCCATTTGCTGTTCTATGGATGTAGAGGCAATAAACTGGCATGTAGAGAAGAATAATGAAGCTGATATAATTTAGTTCTGATATTACAAATAAAAGCGACACAATATCGCTCATAAAACAATCAAGTAGATGTTCAAAAATATTAACTGTGTATCATGTAAAAACAATTAATCACACCTATCTCCAAAATGTTATGGACCTTTAAGGAGAGTAACATGAATGATTTTGCAGTTACAAGGTAGTTTAAATATTAACAAGCCGTGAGGACTATCTAAGAAAAACACATGTGTCCCTTTTTGGAACATTAATACAAATGATTGTTTGAGAATATAACATAAATGTTATAATATACCATTTTCATTTTAAAAAGTCTTGGGTCACCTTGCATTAAACCAAGACAGCACACTGGCTTATATGGGAGACTGATAATAAACTAGCTTGACCTTCAAGGATCCAGGTTATGATCAAGCATCATAAAATGGTAACAAATACATGCCAGTTGTCTGCTGGACTAAAACACACAAATGATCCCCCAAAATAGTATCACTCACAGTTCTCTGAGTACAGACTCCATTCCTGTAAAAGCATTCTGCTGACGCTGTTTACTTTCTGTATAAATAAATTAATGATTAAGTCTCTGCTTGTGGTGATCTCTGAAGTGATTCTCCCACCAATTTACACCTTACCTTTCCTGTACAGGTAGCAGAGGAGAAGAGGAGATGTGTAGTAAGACAGGGACCAAAGCGTTGAAGCCTGCAGGAAGAAAATACACTCTTTAATCAAATAAATCCCTACCCCTTTCTATGTGATTATGCAAGATAAAATACTTACCCAACCAAGGATGCTGTCAGTGTGCTTTTCCAGACTCTTGGGTTGGTAGTTCCATCCCTGGCAGCAGAAAGAGAGAGAGAGAGACTGCTCATATTCTGCTAGCATCTGCCTCTGAATAAGTTTAGCTAACGTTAGCTTAGCTCTTAGCAACACTATAGAAACATGAAATCGTATGAAGTATCACTTTACAAGGAATTTGGCTTGGCTTCAGCTGAGTAAGTTTAAATCAATCTTTCGTTTTCTGCTCGGTTTACTTCTTGTATTTTTCTTCCAAGTATAGTCGTAAAGCTTCCCTGTTAGCAAACTATGCAGAGCCAGTTCGCTGAAAATAAAACCAGCCACAGCTCTACCGTCTCAGACTTTTTACAACTGTGGCAGTTTCACCACAAATACATCGACACTCTAAAATAAAATTTTCCATTGTACGCTTGTCTTTTCATTCATTTACAAGCTGTCATTTGGGGATAGGCGGTGCAGTGACAGTAGCAGAGTTTCAATAACAAACATCTACCGGGGCGACGATAAAACATCTTACTAAAAGTTCACATTCGGCGCCTCGAAAACAACTTCAAATTCATCTGTACATCCCTACCCTCCTGCCCGACCTGCCCTCGGGTCGAGAAAGGTCCGGTGAACGGTGAATCCGTTGCAGATGAGGCCCTACAATACATCGGAGCCACATCCAGCCGGCCATTCTTCCTGTAAGGTAACTACGGCAGCCCGCAAGGACCAAACACCGCAAACGCGTAAGCACTCCGAAATTTGATGCGGAAAGAATGAGAAGCAGTAACATTAGAGCAAATTGTGTTTATTTTTATGTCTGTGCTCATAAAGTCATGGATTAAAGTAAAATCAGGTACTAACAATGTGAAATATATTAGCTAAAACAAATTACTGCCATATAAAACAAATGTAAAGCATGTCTCACTTATAAAGAGCAATAGCTTACAAAGGAAAACAACAGAACAGTATTTCCCTGAAGCACTAAAGTTTTTCTTCAAGTCCCAACTCTGACATTTTGTTGTTTCTTCTGTTTAAAAAGGCCTTTTGCTGCAGCTTGGAACTGAGAGGATGTGACAGCTGGATGCGGATGAGATGTGGGTAGGTGATCAGCTCTGACACTGCTCGTATCTGAAAGCAGAGCACAAAGACAAACTTGCTCTAAAATCTCTTGTGCCCCAGTCTCTTTTATTTTCCTTTAAACACAAACACAAGCAGCCCACGCAACAACAACTCACAGGCTAAGGAGCGCTGCTTGTCAGCGCGTGGCGTGATATTATGCCACAGTGTCACAGTGATGTTCAGGCCAGGGTGATTGGTGAGTGTGAGAAGAATGTGAGAGGCAGCTGAGTGGCAGTGTTAGCACACAAACACACACAGCCAAACATACAAAAGCACACACAGGTGATGCAAGAGTCTGTCCTTACCGCTCCAGTTCCTTATAGACATCATCCTCTCTTGGCTTCAAATCCTGGCATCAAGAAGAAAAGACAGGAGGGAGGGGTCAGTGAGGAGAAGGATAAGTGAGTTACTGAGTCCAGAGTTATGTTCCTCTAGAGTGTAATGAGATTGATCTGTTAATACCACTAATGTAAGGGTGACTGCTGATAGGCATTGGGCTTATCCGAGGGAGAGTTGATAGATTAGAGGAGAGGACTGCAAGTGTGAAGGAAGACATATCTGCTGACAGCTTAGGGAGAGGGCAAGAAAGCGAATGAGACTTTGTATGCACCGGTGGATGTGTGTAAGACAATGCCTCACGCAGACACATATGCAAAATGCTCTGTGTGTTCAGGGGAAGACAGGACAACTCACCATGTAGACTGAACCCTGGGGAGGAGCCTGTTGGGAAGGGAGGAGAGAGAGAAGCAAACAGGTTAATGAACAACAAGTGACAGAGAGAGGGACAACGGAAAGGAATTAAAACAGAAACAAAGACAGACAAACTGAACTACAGAGAAAAGGCAGGTAAAAGAGGGAAAAGGGAGTTAAGTACCAGAGCGAACAAGTGGGAAAGGGCAAAAATGGGAGGGGAATGCATCAGAGGACATTTAGTAATTGAAAGTGTTTGAATTCATCACCTGTCTTACGTCCTCAGGATTCTCATAGATGTTCTCTGCGTCACCCGTGTGAACAGAGAGAGACTGTTCAATACCTGAGTACAGACAGAGAGAGTCTCATGGACAAATGCGCACAGACTTATCTTCAGCAGGAGGAAGGATGTAGGGACAGATTCATTACAACAACCCCAGAGGATGTCACGGCCCACATCGCTCAGCGGCAGCCAGCTGGGGGCCCGAAGATGGACGGAACATGGGAAGCTGTCAAAAAAGAAATCGCCGGAAGACTCACCGTGATCAGAAATGTGTTTCTGTCTCCATAGCAACACAGCGACGGCTGCGGCAACCAGGGGCACGAGGAGTAATAAAGCGGAGAGCGAAGGGAGCAGGGGTGGGGGGGAGACATTGGGACTCTCTAAAAAAAAAGTGCGAGAAGACAAAAGCAGGAGCGTTTCTAAGAAAAGTCATCTTATAAAACCTTTAAAGACTGCAAAGATGAACGACATGAGGGCTGTAAAGGGACTTTTCAGTTTGCTCTTCAGGTCAAAAGGGGGAAATTTTCCTTCACGTGGACCCCTTGAAACTGTTTTTTAAAGACATGTTGCAGTTACAATGTCCTGGATATGTTACAGGCATTTGCATCATACTGCCTTCAGTCACAGACAATGGGTGCAGGGAAAGATGCTGAGGAAATCCAGGCTTACTCCGGGAGAGTGAATAGCCCGTGGAAACGCTTAGTAGGCATTGATCTGGCACATCGTCAGTCTGCACTGTAAAACCTGCCAATCTGAAACTTGGAGGAGAAAAACAAATCCAGAGGAAACCACAGAAACCAAGTGCCATCATTACAATTCCAACCAATGTCAATGACATACATGGGCTTCCCCCACAAAACGTAATCATTATATGAAACCCCATTTTCATATGATGGATGAAGTCCTGAGACGTCCTCCACCTTCCCCTTCACATCCAGTGGTGTGATGGTCCCTGGAGAAGTGGGTATATTGCATTTTTTGTCCATTAAAAAAAAGTACCCAAGAAAAACAGTTTTAGAAACATGTTACATGTAAGATGACTCTACTTACCATACCCCCAAAAACTGGTCAGAAGCCCAGTATTGGCACATTGCATGATTTTTGATGCATGATCCAAAGGTCCCAAGATTTCATGTTAATGTGGCCCCTGCAGTAACAAAGAGCCCTCTCACCACGTTTGGCATCTTAATCTGAAGTTGTAAGTTAGTGGCAGAAAGAGGGAGTAGCATTTCTAACATCAGCTAAGGAGTTACTGTAGTTGATGTTCATGAGGACATTCGCCCAACTTTGCCTCTGATTGACTGACTTGTCCTCCTGCCTCATTTAAAGTTAACCAGTTTAACCAGTGAAGACAGTAAGAACTAGCCAGTTAGAGGCACAGTAGGTCAAGTCATGGCTTCACTATCCTTGAGGGAATAAATGGAAAATAATGTTGGCTGATATATAAAGGTATGGTGCCATTTAAGGGGTTTAGAAGTGGGAAAACCCAATGCTGACTGAAAAATGAGCGGGTATTTTTTTATTTTATCTATTTATTTTATTTTTTATTGATTTATTTATCTTTTATTTATTTTACATTTTCTTTTTATTGAAAAAAGAAAAGAAAAGGGGTTATACTCCGTATACCTGCGTATACCATGTCAACATAAGGCTCTCAGCCACACCCAGTCAATGCAACATCGGAAAACAGGTGTCTCAGGAATGATTATTTCCGACATTATATAAGCACTCCAGTTGCTCACCGCTGTACTATTTACATTTTGTGGGAAGAGCACAAGCGTGTGATCAAACTTGTTGGCATAAAGAGGATGACATCAGTCTTGCAAAACACGGCCACAGGGCGACATGCGGAGCGGGAGGGAGGGAACTGAAACAAGCCTTCTGCTGCTGTCTGGCTCACTGTTCATGGAGCACAAAGCAAGATCTGTCAGACATCTTGGGTTTACGCAGGAGATGGGAACTCACCTCTGAACAACAAATATAGTCTTATTAGATAAGAATAGTGATTTCTTGACAATACAGTCTTTTTCCTTCTGCACATTTTAAGGTTATTCGATGTACAGACACCTTGGGAAAAGTCCACTGTCGCATAAACTTTCCATAAATTTTATTTAAAAGGATTGACCCTCAGCTCTCACCTTAACCCACGTGTCACAGATTTTTGCCAACTTCAGAGTAATCAATCATTTTGTGCTGCTTTAGGTGTAATTGATTGTTGAGTGTGTGCGTACAGGCTGCTAATGGAATATTGTGGCGAAAGCTGACCCCCGGATTGCCCTGCACTGTTCTTCAGGCCAGCTTTAATGCATGGATTATGTTAATTGAGTGCAGTGAAGAGAGGAATAAATATCTCCAGTTTCTCAGCACATATCTCCTTTCCCTCCCTGTCTGTCTCTTGGTTCTTCCTCCCCACCTCATTTGTTTCATTTCAAATGAGGGAGGGGGGTGATTTATATCACTGTGACTGTAGAGTAGGGTGGCTTATAGGAGGCAGACCAAAGAACTGCCTGAATGCTTTGAAAAGGATGGGCGAACTCAGGAGAGTACACGATTGCAGAAAATTCCTGACATTTGAAGTGTTTTGTGTGCTGCTGAACACGATGATTGCTTCAATTTTGCATTCTTTGTACTGCGCATCAGTAAAAGAAACTCTATTATGCAGTGTTGTTCTAACTGGTAAGACTTGGGCTTTACTTTGAGATTTGCTTGCCGTGGATTAGATATCCCAGAATGATAAATATGATTTATGGTTTCTGTTATTTTCTCTCTTACAGAGATAACCACAAAGAAAAATATTATTATCTCTGGGGACTTTCTAGAAAAACAAAATTACAACAGCAACAACAATAAAACCCCTACTTTTGAAACCTTTAACTGTCACTGGTTATTGTTACATTATTCATAACTAACCATACATTTTTGTGCTGTTTTTGCACATTTGCAGTATTTGTGCAGCCTGACACTTTACAACAGTATTATGTAGGTCATCCAGCACTAGCATTATTTCAACATCCTACATCCTAAATTCCCCATGACGTACTGGAAAATGAGCAACACTTGTCTTGTGCTACATATACGTCTTAGGAAATGAAACTTCTCAAATCAGACATATTCTTTTCTTTTTTTGTATTAATATGATTATTTTTTTCCATGCTTCTTCCTTCTTACCCATTGTTCTTATTGCTCTACCATCCGAGGGCATCACGACAGCTCGGAAAGTGATGTGTTGGGGTGAAGGGACTTAACTCATCTCTACAAAGGGCTCCATTCAACTGTCACGTCCTCCTGCTCTAACCCCCCTCGGCAGCCAATACAATAAGCCTAAATAATTTAGTTTTTGTGAGGAAAGATGTCCTAAGGTCCTGTCCTTTTATATTCACATATCAGCTGGATGAGAGCGATAAAAGAAAACGATGGACTTAATGTTTTTATATTTCATAAAAGGCGAAGCTGCATGTAGCAGAGCTGTATTATGAAAAATCGGCATATAAATGGAGGGAGCTAAGCTGCTGGATATTATCAGAAGGTGCGGCCTGTGACCTCTTGAGCTATGTTAAGAAAGTCTAACATATGGTATCTGTCAGGGGCTTTCTCCTTTGTAAACCACAGGATTTCTGGCAGATGAACTGAGCAGAAGTTGGTTTTAACGCCAGAGAGCACACATCGGTGAATTATCCACACTCATGATTCAGTGTTCCCATCAAGTTGATGGGAAGTCTGCTTGTGCTACTTAAGTTATACTCTTGATTTTAGTTTGATAAAAAAAAAAGCACAGAAAAATCTTTGCAAATCACACAGCTACTCCCACCTTCTGGCTGCAGTCTGATAACGTGCTCCGCCCGGATGACCTGGCCATTCTTCAGCCCTAGGATGCAGGTGTAGTTCCCCGTTACATTCGGTGTGATGGGTAACGGCACGGTGGTGCTGATGCTGCCGGGGCCGTTGCTTGTCATCTTCAGCTTGCGGCTCTTATTACTGTGTTTCCACTCTGCATTTTGAACCTGAGTCCGCTCCGAATACAGGCACAGCAACTCCAGCTTTGAGGAATACCGCTTGGTTTTAACTGCAGAACAGAGAAATGATTGGGAGGGGGGGGGTGGTGGGGTGGGTGGCACGGGAAGAGAAAATGTTAGAGGGCAATGAAAGAAATGAAATAAACCAGGAAGAAGGATGAGCTAGAGAAAAAGACAGTCGGGAGGGATGAGAAAGTCAGTTAAAGGGTAGTGTGTGAATATAGAAAAGGGCAAGGACAGCTAGAGAGTAATGAGGTAAAAGGAAAGTGATATGAAAAACAAAGAACAATTCAGAGAGGGGTCAAAATAATATATATTCATTAAAGTGATTTGCTGCTAATACATCGGCTGACTGTGACTGATGCTTGGTGTCTCATCAAACTGTAATGAGAATCCATCTGGGTGTAATCAAGCTCCACAGATCCCCACCACACACACATGAGAAGGATCCACACACGTTTCAGCCTTGATTAGTGTGATCAGCGTGGGCCATCCACAGCCTTGGTGGGAGGGCAGCAGGTATAATCAAATATAATGATACTTATAATGAGGTGGGGTAAAAATATATGCGTCCTATGACTGGTGATTGTGTGCGAGTGTGCCTTATGGATGCAGATGTGTGAAGCGGGGTGACAGTGACAGTGACGGATCGACTGGTCATGTCTGGGCAGCTGTGATGGATGCCGGTGGGACTGTGATTAGTAAAGCCGTCCAAGGCCACCATGACAGGCTTTTGGATGTGTGTGCGTATGTAAAGGCTTGTGTGTGTGCTCGCGCGTGTGTCAATGCGTGTTTCTTCGTGGGGTGAAAACGCCCAAGGCGCACTCATAAAAAAAATCAACAGGTGCGCAGCTGCTTTTTTTTTCTCTTTGAATTTATGAATCAAGTAAATGTTCTCTTTCAGGAGCAATATAGTACATTTATTCATTTAATAATGTGACGCTTTACTGATGGCTGTAGGAAATTTTCTCCTCATTTATTCTGTGCTGTCAGAGTGGATGAACAATGCACTCAGGCTGGTAAGATTTTAATGTCTTGCTCAAGTACAGTTTAGCGGGGAAAATAATTGCAAAAATCTGGCGCTAAAAGAGACACGGGGACACGGGTGCTCTGATTATGGCAAGCCTGTCTCAGTGATGCCTATAGTGCCTCGGCACTTATTCCATCTGCTGTGTACACACTTTAGTTTAATAGACTAGCTTTGGGTTTTTGTAAATTTGGTTTCCACCTACCTGCAGGAAGTTGAATAAGATTAGCATGATGTGCAGTAGGCCTATGTTTAGCTTATCATATAAACCCCAAAAGGACATAACAGCCAGTTTGGCTAATGTCCTCATTAACACTATATATTTCACTTACTCAGTAAAGCATAAATACAAGTGTTGAATGTGTAGTTTTAAGGTAAATGTCATGGTTTAGTTATACTATAGAGGATATCAGTGGTGCATTGATTTGAATCAGTCACAGTCAGGTTGCCAGGTAACCAAAGATCTTAGACAGTTTGGTTTCAGAGATATTTTAAAGTGCACGTCTAAACATATAATAGCTCTGGTGGCCTTTTGCAAAAATAAAGTCTTATTTGACACAAACTGAGGGAATATACCCCTGGACTCACTGCCATTGTTCCCATCAGTGTCACTTCCCAACTAAATAAGTTCAGAATGTGTTCCATGTTAATTATATTTTTGAGGACGTACAGAAATGAGACAACAAAGCACATAAAAGTTTCCTAAAATGATGGCTTATTTGATACAATCCTGTGCAACGTTGGCCAAATCTTGTGACTCATGCTGACAAAATATGTTTTGGCTGGACAATCAAATGTGATCAAAAGTGGAGCTGTGATGAAAACGTCTTTAGGGGCAGCTGTTTGCAGTTTGTATTTTTGTATCATGAAATAATGCTGGATTTCATAATGAACTAGGTTTTTATTTGTTTATTTTTGTTGTGGTCAGGCAGTGTTACTTATCACGTGTTCTGGTGCCTTTTCCATTATCATTGACTGACATTCATCTGGGTACATTCCTTGTTTTGTTTTTTTGTCATGTCTGACCAATTACTTTTCAATCATCCTTTTATTTCATTTGTCTTTCTGACTCCATGCTTGGGTAGGCTTAGATTTAACTACTCAGATAGGTTGAATGAAAAATATGGTTTGGGTAAGTTTGCTTGACTATTGTTAATATGCATTTTCCTCATTTAAATGTAGCATTTTGCTTGACTGCTGAAATGTGTCTGCTGCTGTGAAAATAGTTTTTTGATGCTGTTGTCTGGTTAGATGTATTTTCAAATTTGAAAACAAAAAGGTTGAATTCACCATAACATAATGTTGCATTAGTGCAACTACAGTAAATTAAGTCCGGAGTTAAACACCTTGAATATGGAAATAATGTGAGAATGTAATAAGTCATGACCTTTACAGGCTCTCAAATCAACTGAACACCTGCGGCATAATTTAAGCTAAAAAGGCCAAATGCAGGAGATCTTTTTAAGGGATGTCACTGACTTTCTTCAGCAGACCTGAAAGTAGAACTGATATGTCGAGGACAGAAAAGCTAAATCTATATTTCCATGTTCTTTTTTTAATCACTTGGTTTAACTTTTTCATAAAATTCTTACATCGTGGTATCTTCTACTAGACAGTCTAAGACTAACATAGAAGTCAAAATATAAGAACAGCACAACTTCCTTTTCTTAAAATATTCTTCTTTTTATGACTTTTGCATTTTAATCCTCATCACTACCTTTCAGAACGCTGAGTGTTGTCCTCTGGCTGAAAACGTTGTCATTGAGATACACTTCACAGCAGTAGAGGCCACCATCTTTCAACTCAGGGGTGAGCAGAAAGGAGAAGCTCCCCGTCTCTGCGTTGTAGGGTTTACCAGCCAACCGGAGTTTCTTCCTTTGGTCCGGCTGTAAGGTTTGTCTCCTCCAGCGGTCATACTGGTACACTAACTTCATATCGGCGTGCCTCTTGGCATCCGGGGGAAGCCAGTAGAGCAGGACATAGTCCCCCTGGATACTGTCACAGGTCAGCTGGAAGGGTGTCTGAGCCTCAATGCCAGTTGAGATCATTAGGCCTGCAGGCGAGGTTGAAGGAAAGCATATACAGTATGAAGCCATCTTATACTGGATGAGGAAATGTAATGCAAAAAAATGGCAATGAAAAGTAAAGTTAAGTTGCAGAAAGTAAACAGAGTAGCGGGACAGTAATGACATGGAAAGTGGAGAAAAATTCCTGCCACAATGGGGATTAATTTTTGTACGCTGAGACTGAGACACTTCTTACCTCCTGCTCTGCCTGATTAGTAAACTGCTGACATGGGGCTTTCAGACCGCTTATGTTCGAGTTACTTACCATGTGTTATATTGGTGAATGAGGCCACTTTGTCAGCTGTTGAGAGAAGGGAAGCAAGAATGGGATAGGGAGGACAAAAAGCAAAAAGATGAATAATACATAAACGAAGCAGCTATAATATTCACAGGAGGCCAAGCTGAATGTTGCTGTAGATCTACAGCATTTGAATCCCAAAACTGGTTTATAAACGTAAATACTTTGAAGAACTGCAGTTATAGGACTCCTGAATAAATAATGTTACTGCTGAGGTTTCTGGCTTTGATGCCCATTCACATCATCAATGAAAGCAACAAAAAATTTTTGTTATTTTCTCAGTGTTTCTGCATATCTCATCCTCCAGCAGGCTCACCGTCAACAGTCACGTCCACGTTGGCAGTCAGCACGCTGCCGTTGTTGCCTCTGGGGTAAACCGTACAGACATAAGTGCCACGGTCGCTGTTCTGGACCTGCGGCAGCTTAGCAGCCGTACCCGTGTTTGGCATTTTCTTGCTCTTCATAGGAATGCCATCAGGTGCTGTCCAGGTGATCGTGGTGACGGCAAAGTCAGGAGTGACTTCAGCGATGAGCCGCAGGGTGCTGTACTGAGGGATAGGTGAGGCGGGGTAGGCGTTGACTAGGAATGAAAAAGGAGAACATGTCAGCTGTAGCTAAGCATCAGTCTGACTCTTACTAGATGGATAAACCCTGTATTTAAGTTCTTAATAGATAAAATTATTCATGGATCATGTCGTGCCTGCTGGGGAAGCATAATCTCTGGCACACCTGAGTCTTCATCATCCTGATCCCCAACTGTGGCGATATAAGGATGGGCCTTCTTCCTGCCAGATTGTTGTGTAGTAACTGAGGTAATGCGTTCAGGCCAAGTCTGCATTTTCCTAAATCTGTTCAACAAATTATCATAACAAGTCTTTTTTACCACATAGTCTCCAATCTCTCTACCGGACCTGGATTACTCGAAAACATAAATCTCATTCTGTTAGTTGAGCTGCCCGATCGCTGAGTATTTCATGCGTGACAGATCCTAAAAAAGTATTTAAAGTATGTTTAATAAAATAATGTATTTTTTTTTCGATTTGAGTTAAATTATGTTTAAACTCGTCAGCCAAGATAATATTATAGAAATAGAATGGAAAAGCTTTATCATATATGGAGGCATGATGAAAATGTATAGCTGCCTCTGAACACTACATTTATAACACAATAAAGAATAATATCAAATGTACATGTAAAAACAAACCATATTCATTTCAACATGCAAAAAGACAAGATAAATGCAGTCACTGAGGAGATAGTGGGACAAATAAAGCCAATAAAAACAAATAACATAGAATAAGTAGATGAGACAGCCCATAAGCAGCATTTTGATGAGTGATGTGCCTGTGGTAGAAATAATTTCATGTAAGATCACACCAATTTTGCATCATGAAAATGATCAGTCAATGGTTAACATAGAAGATTTTTGTGTGTAAACTGTCCTGCTTTTAATGCTTTTAGTGCCTACTTTTTAGCCCACTACTTGAAAATTGGTTGCCCATATTGAAATGAGTGTATCTCTGCAACCGCAATGTCTTTTTGAATACTTTTTAAATCATAGTAAAGAGAACCCCTGTTATATTTGTTAAGATAAGTAACTATCATTATGTGTTTTAGGTGAAGAATGAATACAGATGGCACATAGCAAAAATTAAAAAAATTCCGGCTCATCTAATATAAAAACAGACAACAAAAAATAAACTCCCTCATGATAAAATATGAAGATCTCTTTGGAAAGATGCAGTTGTCTCCAAACATAAATCAAGTCATACTATAATAAGAAAGAATTATTTCTGCAAAGGCCATCTCTGGTAATGTAAAGCAAAAAATTATAGAGATTTTTGTATAGTGCAGGTAGTTAGTAACATGGTAGTCTCCAAAATCACCATGTAGGCAGTTTGGCACAGTTTGGAAATCTGTTCTCAGTGCTTCCCAGTTTGGAACCTCAGGTTTTAAAATGTTAAATCGCTATTAAATTAACTATATAACTGAAAGTACTTAAGAAAATGTTTTTTAACCCCCCCCCCAAACTTAATTTTCTGTGAGAAAAATATGGCAGGCAAAAACATTTGCATAGAAAGAAGAGAAGTAGAGAAGTACATTTTAACTGGATGCGTGGATAGAATATACTGTATTTGTCTTTCAAGCACTTGTTTCAAGAGCATAAATACACAGGAAACAGGACAGTTTATAGTCAAATATTTCACTGAAGTGCTGTGAAGCTTAGAGTACCCATCCACAAAAGAAGAGGAAATATCTGCACATATGGTGTACAAGCAGCTGTAAATTGCAATCATTTAAGATTTAAAACTACAGGTAAAATTAATCAAGTGTGTTTAAAACAGACATCCTTTCATACATAGGTTTATATAAGCAAATAACAAGCTATTTGAATAACATTTAATAAACAAAGTGCATGAGAATGAACAAGAAAAAAATAACAGTAAATGAAATGGACACTTCACTTTAATGAGAAAAAATCACCTACAGTTCTTCCCTCTAGCAAATTGTGTGTAGCTTCACCTGGTTTGGTAGTATTTGATTATACAAAATGACACATTTAAAGACACTGTGAGATTCTCCCAGTGGGAGTTTTTTTGAGCTCACTGAAAAATGTGAGTATAAGTATGCGTAATTCCACAGCTCTGTGCAGTAAGTACAAGTCACATGCAGAGCATCTTTCAGACATGAATATTTTTAGATGTCTTCAAAGGTAAAAGCATGGGAGCATTAACTAGATAAATATTCTTACAGATATGCGTGGATGCTTTATAAACAAGAAAATCTCTTCTGTATAAAGTTAATGGGTTTGTAATGCTTGTGGTTGGGTTAAGAATCTCATTTAAATATATTTTTTTACTGTTTTTTTTTTTCTTTTACCTGCAAGGATTGCCAAGAGAATAATCTTTTCCTTTAGTTTCCTCTGTTTCTGCTTTATTAAACACGAGTAGTGACCACTGTCTTCCATTTTGGGTATGAAGTATAGTGAGAAAATCCCAGTATCTTTAAATTTGCTGTCAGTCAGCCGCATGGATGCCTTTGAAGCACCGCCAGAGAAATTGTTCTCTTCACTGGCGGTGAGAACCAGTTTCCAGTCGTCCGCACCAAGGGATTTCACCATCCAGTTAATGGATATGTCACCTCTGACTGTTGTATCGGTACAGCCCAGGGTGGCAGGGGTGTTCTCTCTAACCACCACAACATCATCCCAGTCTGCAGAGGAGAGGAGGAATATTCTGTCAATATGAACGCTGAATTCTTCATGTGAGCCTTGAATAAAGTTCAAAATCTGGAGCTTTGCATCATTTTCAATGTCAGATTTTATATCCCTGGCAGACTAGTCAATATTGTTAAAATTTCTTTTCAAATAATCCTCAGATGCTTTTTAGTGGGCGATTAATTTTCAAAATGAAAAATTATAAAGGCTACCTTACAAAATTCTGTTCCTTAATTATTATTTTTTTATATAATTTTTTTAAATATATTTTTACTATATTATTAGGGAACAGGTGGCTTAGGTGGTAGGGCGGGTCATTCAGTGATTTGAAGGTTGATTCGAAGGGTGGTTTGGATGCTGCCACTCCCACCTCAGTCACCTGGTGTGTCCTTGGGCAAGACACCTTACCCTCATTGCCTCCAGTAATGGCACTGCTGGTAAAACTCATTTGTAAGTCGCTTTGGATAAAAGCGTCAGCTAAATGACAGTAATATAATGTTTTCATATGACTCATACTAGTATTAAAAGCTTTTTCACTTAAAATACAGGAACTGACTTATTTAAGACAATGATCTCTAAACCATCATATTGCCTTCAAATGAAACAGAATTTTATCCACATATGAAATACACTGTTGATTTTGTTGCTCTGTGTACATTTGATAAGTCATCTATTTTTCGGTATAGTGCAGTTAAATCAGAAGGAATATATTTTACATGATAACATGAGAATTGCAAGAAAACAAACAATCCTTGAGCTTCTCTTTATCTTGATGTAACACAGCTAAAGATTATTAAACTGATTCCCTTGGATGAAGAATTCTCCTTATGCAAGACTATAATAATGCTAATATATTTTTTTGCTATTGCGAAAGTTTTTGGTGTTGGAAAAAATGCTTTTAGAGAAGCATACCTGGGTTGCCGGTGTACGAGGAACACACCACCAATAAAGACGAAAAAAGAAAGACGAGAAAAACCGAATCCATTTTATATTTAAAGAAATGAAAAAAACCCTCACAGCTCCAAAAAATGGGTATCACTGGAGTTCCTGACTGACATCCTAGCATGTCTGAAGTACAACTTCTTTTGCACAACAGGATGTGGAGCAGCTAGCATTGGTATAATCAACAGGAAAAGACATGTCACTATACAGATATGTGTGTGTGCATAAGACTGATAAACTGTAATAGAAGTTTACTTACATAAATTATGGCTATGACGGTGAGAGGACTGCATGATATGTTTAATGTAAAAAGACTGAAAGGGAAGAATTTAGTGCACCATGTTTCATTGAGTTCATTGGCACACTTGACTTCCAATGTTTTTGGCAAGTTCTGGATCATTTTGGACATTTGACCACTTTTTTTGCTGAACAGGGTTGAGGAAGCCCATTCAAAAGCTCAGGCTTTATCTGTAATTTATTTTCCAAATAAATTAGGAACCAATGACACATAACAGCCACAGTGCCACCAGTACCGGCATGCTTCCCAGTTTATATGATGCTCTTATGTTTGAATATCTCTGTGTTCAAGTCTTCAAACATACATGGTCAACATGGCCCTGCAGCAACTCGGTTTTTCTCTAAAACATTCTTTAAAACCTTTTTCTTTTTCTGTGTGATCAGTTGCAAGCTTTCTTTAAAATGAAGATGTAGATTACTGAAATGTTGATTCATGGTGATGGAAAACAGCTTCCAGTCCACTACAGGCCTACTTTGCCAGTTTTTAAGATGCTGACCCTCCAGCACCCCCCTGTTTTCTTTCAAACATTGATGAAAGCATATACTTCTCTCCAAAGCTTATTTTGCTTCTGGCAGTTTTAACAAATCATGACCTTAAAAAAACAAATAGATAAACATAGCTATTTAACTCTAAAAGACTATACCTACAGATAGTAGCATGATAAAAACAGGCCATACACAGATGACAGCACAGTGGAAAACTCCAAACAGATGATTGCGCAATACCGGCCGTAACAGGTTAACAATATTTTATTATCGTGATCCAGAGACTTTTCTCTGGAATTTTCTTGGCCGATCCTACAAGTGCTGTCCTGCATCTCCTTTTGTGCACAAAAAGACAACCTGTAAGCTGCATCCAATCACAGTCTCTAAAGTCAAGTGGATATGGCAAGATGGAATATATTTTTGCAACTTTCAGTTCCACTGAATCAATAAACTAAGTGGGTGTATGCAGACGTTGACTGTAAAAAGACCAAAAAGGCTCATATTTCCTTATCCTATCCCTTCTGCCTCAGAAGGGTCCAACTCAGGGGCACCACTGCCATCTCCATATTGCCATAAAATTCATATAAATGATCTGTGTGAAACTCTCAAATGTAGTATGAAAAGAATGACATTAGCATGTGTTGTTGTACTTTTGAGTTGAACCTTAAAGCCGAGCAATTCATGACCTCATAGAACTTCTGATCCTTACATCCACTTTGACAAAAGCAACGATCCGTCTCTCATGTGTGTAGAAAAACATGAGAAGTGTAACAGAAAGTAAGGGATCAAGAGATGAAAAAGCAGAGAAATAAAGAGTTTTGGTTGGTGTGGGTGCACGTCAACCCCAAGGCTACATGTCTTTACATCCCATAAATGTCTTTAATTAAGCTAAAGGTATTATCAGCTCCTCTGAGCACTATTACAGATTTTTCCATAATTACCACTGGGTGATTGGGGGCGGTAGGGAGAGATAGTGAGGGAGAGAAAGTAGATATGTATTGTGGGTGTCTAATGACAGGGAGAGAGAGAAAAAAAAGGGAAAGCAGGAAAAGGGAAAAATACGGAAGGAGAGGTGCTTAGACAGAATGAGAAAACCTGGGGAGAAAGCAAGTCTGAGAGGTTGTTGGGAGAAAAGAGACACAGTGTGACTTCAAAGAAGCCTGTGGCTGCTGACAGAGCGCGGTGCTGATCTTCTGGCCCCTCCCTTACGGGTAAATAATCAGCATAAGCCTTGGCTCTGTCTAATGAATCCACTGCCAATGAGCTAATATCTGTTAACTATGCGCTTCATTATCACTGCCACAGACCCCCGGAGAGCATGAGGATGGATAACCAGCAGGAAGGAGTGAAGGACGAGTGGAAGAGGGAAATTGAATGACACAGGAGGAAGGAAAGAAAGAGGGAGGAAAGGGAAGGGAGTGTAAATGAATTGGAGGTGTAAAGGGATGCAAGATAAGGTGGAGAATGAGTAAATTGGATAGCAGCAGAAAAGTGGAGAGTATGAAAGTCGAAGCATGAAAAATGGATGAGAATGAGAGGAAAAAGGATTCAAATCCCTCATTTGTTGGCCACTTTCTTTAAAGTCCCTTATCAAATATGATTGAGTGACAGCACTGGTCAGATTGGGTGGTCCCTGCACGCTTTCTGCCAACGAGTTTTGCCATTTAAAAATGGGCGCAGCTGTTTGGTTTCAGTGATTCTTTGGGTTTACAGTGGATAAAAAGTGGAAAATGTACAAAAGCTTCTGGATTTTTTTTCTCTCAGTCAAGCAAAAAAGTCCAGAAAAAGAATATATTTCAACTGGTGATTTGCTTCCTTGGTGTGCTGAACATTTCCTGACATCTGATTATGATCAGTATATCCAGAATTGGCACCTTGGAGATGGTTTAAGGAAATAGTAGATAGAGATGTGGAAAAGGAACAGAACATAGGGAACCAGACGGCCCCGTTTAGACCGAGGGACTTATGAAGATGTAATTACATTGGCTGTAAAACACTTGGGTATAGGGATTAGACCGAAATCAGATAAGGCCTTTGCTATGCTGGTATGCATCCTACTGTAGAGGAAAATAGGGCAAAATGAGTTGGAAATTATTCTGGAGAAGAAAAAAATGTATTAATTATCGGTTTGGAGTCTGGAAATAGATAGAGGAGAGAGAAGCTGTTTCCTTTTGATTTGATTTTGCTGACTTCCTCTGGATCCGTGTTTTGAGATTCTTTAATGAATGTTTATTGATTTTGGCATCAACTGTGTTGGAAACGCCTGCGTGACGAAACAAACAGCAGGGGGCGCAAGAATCATCCGATTCCACGTATATCCACATCAGAGGTAGATGCATTGCACAGAAGCCAATTTCTTCTTTTTTTCTTCAAATGGTGAACGACTTTTATTCTGATTTATTCTGTTGATAATATTTACTCATTTGTACATGTCGCATTGACTGAACATCATCATTTAAGATGACCATGAAGCAATATCTGATATGAACGACTTCAGTGTTAGCCAGTTTGCAGGTGCACAGTGAAAAATAGACTATATCATTGTTTTTGCGCAATTTGTTTTTCTCATGAATGACAGGTGATAAATAAAGCGCTGCTCCGTAGACGGAGCTCTGTGCACGCGCGACATCTGCAGTCTCAGAGAAGAAGATTTCTCTTTTGTTGAGTTCTTTGTGGAGTTCATTCTCATCTCCTGTATACTGAACAGATTGCAAAGCCCCACGAGGCCAATTTAAATCATATTTGGCTGCATAAATAAATGCAGTTTGGCTTGGTTTAACACCTGCTGCGCAGTTTACATGTAATCCAGGTGCGACTCAATCCAGTAATCAAAAAAGAAGAAAAAGAAAGATGCTGCTTGCGGCGATTTCAACAAGTTGTATTGTGATGG